>OY748297.1:11056521-11139037 GCA_963556515.1 Nudaria mundana
TGTTGGTGTTGGTGTTGGTGTTGGTGTTGGTGTTGGTGTTGGTGTTGGTGTTGGTGTTGGTGTTGGTGTTGGTGTTGGTGTTGGTGTTGGTGTTGGTGTTGGTGTTGGTGTTGGTGTTGGTGTTGGTGTTGGTGTTGGTGTTGGTGTTGGTGTTGGTGTTGGTGTTGGTGTTGGTGTTGGTGTTGGTGTTGGTGTTGGTGTTGGTGTTGGTGTTGGTGTTGGTGTTGGTGTTGGTGTTGGTGTTGGTGTTGGTGTTGGTGTTGGTGTTGGTGTTGGTGTTGGTGTTGGTGTTGGTGTTGGTGTTAACAACGCCAACAAATACAAATAAAATTGCACTTAGGAAATATGTAGTTGAATATAAACAAAATATAATGATTTCCAAAAAAACTTTATGAACTATACTCAGAAAGACAGCTTAATAGATCAGTTGAATTTCTAGATTAAAATAACATAACAATTTGTATTTTTACGCATGGGCTAGGGTTATTACAGGAGCAATACATACAAAATCGATACGTTTACTTTAGAAAAGTGTAAAATTCCCGAAATAAAGGTGTTATTCCATAAATTAAGTAAAAGTACAAAGTAATGTAATTTTTCTTTAATTACAAGTAATTTTCAATTAAAATTCTGTAAAAAAACAACACAGCTTTCAGTACAAATCCATATTTTTTAAATTTCATAATTATTTCTGTAATGTTCGATAATTTTAATGTATTTGTACCTAAAACGTGTAAAATAACAGAATGATTTGTATTTTTACACGGATTAGGGTTACTACAGGAGTAATACATAAACAATGTATAAGTATCTTTTTAAAAGTGTGATTTGCCCGAAATAAAAACGTGGTGTTCCATAAATTCACTAAAAGTACACAATTATGCAATTTTACCTTGATTGCGAGTAATTTCCAATTAAAATTCTGTAAAAAAACAACACAGTTTTCAGTAAAAATCCATATTTTTTAAATTTCATATTTTATTTCTGTTTTATTTTTGTAATTTTAATGTATTTGTACCTAAAACGTGTAAAATAACAGAATAATATGTTTATACACTTATGGGTTAGCGTTGTTATAAAAACAATACATATAAAATATGTAAGACTAAATATATTTTTTTTTTTTTTTTTTTATATTTGGTTCGCCAAATTGACGCCGCCCGCCTGGTGGTAAGTCGTGACGACGTCTAGCGATTGTGGGCCACTTTCACAGCACACATTACTATTGAGAGTGGCCCTCAACTTGACGACCTACTGATGTGCCTCTTCATTCTCCGCTTAAAGAACCCAGGATTATATGTGGGAGGAAACACGTGCACAGGCAGGGCGTTCCAGGCCACTATCGTTCGGCAGAGAAACGAACGTTTAAAACGTTCGGTTCTCGCGAACATGCTATCCACTGTGTGGGGGTGGCATCTCTGCCCGGCACGAGTCGTTCGGGATCGGAAGGAAGAGGGTGGGATCAGATTGAAGAGCTCTTCAGAACACTCGCCGTGGTAAATACGGTAGAATGCGGCCAAGGAAGCTATTGTTCGGCGCTGAGCTAGCGGCTCAAGGCTTCCCGTTACCTCCGGACAACCAATAATACGGATAGCCCGTCGCTGCATAGCGTCGAGAGCGTCCAGCAGATACTTCGCGGAGCCGTCCCAGAGGTGAGAGCAGTATTCGACGCAGGGTCTAATCTGCGTCTTGTACAGCAGACACCTCTGGTCCGGTGTAAAGAATCTCTTTACCTTATTCAGTATTCCTAGTTTCCACCAACGCCAACGCCAACGCCAACGCCAACGCCAACGCCAACGCCAACGCCAACGCCAACGCCAACGCCAACGCCAACGCCAACGCCAACGCCAACGCCAACGCCAACGCCAACGCCAACGCCATCGCCAACGCCAACGCCAACGCCAACGCCAACGCCAACGCCAACGCCAACGCCAACGCCAACGCCAACGCCAACGCCAACGCCAACGCCAACGCCAACGCCAACGCCACAACCAACGCCAACGCCAACGCCAACGCCAACAAATACAAATAAAATTGCACTTAGGAAATATGTAGTTGAATAAAACAATGGTAAGTAAAATGTTTTAAGAAAAAACTTTTTAAATTATATAATAGCATTAATTTTTCGCAGAATCAAAAAGACAACAAAACGTCGACAATTGTTTCGCCTCTAAACGAGGCATTATCAAGACTGTCTCAGAGAGAACAGCAAAATTCGTGGTTGGAACGTGTTTGCTTATAAGTAAACGCGTGCAAATTTCATTATCGCGATGTAGGATTCTTTACAATAACTAATGTGGGTAGAAACCTCAGATCATGCTAACTAAGTTCCAAAAATAGGTATTCACCAATACTTGACCTTATCTGTTTGATTTAATTACTGTCTCTTGATAAGTTGCATAGAAAACCCAAATGACACACACAAACCAACAACAATTAATGTGTCTGTCTGTTCGCAAACAGATTAAGTAAGGGAGATGTGTGAAAATCTATTTGTTCGTTGAGTAAGGTGTCCGCATCTCTTCTAACTATTTCTAGCCTTTCCCAAACACTTAACTTGAACCCTTTCTCACATAAACGTAAAACTTAAAAAAGTCTTAAAAAAGTTTGTAAAAAAGTCATACACAATCTTGTCTGACAAGATTGTGTATGACTCAGAATTACTTTCAGTTCAACAACAGTTGTATGTTTAGTATGTTCTAATTACAAATATTTAATTTGTTATCTCAAAAAATCATTAAATAGATAATCGTTATGATCCCAAGTAACTAATTCTGTTTGCAATGATTATTTCTGAAGAAGAAGAGTTTCAGAAGAATTTTAAATATTATGATTATTGGTCTTTTATTTTAAGTCCGTGAAAGCGCGTCCGCTTTTACGTCCATTGTAGAAGGTATTTCCAGTGGCGCCCCGCGTGATTATTGATCTCACTGTTAAAAATTATGTAATTTTACATTCAAAAAAATTACATAAACATGTAGAATGTACCGAAAATAGGTGTGAAAGTAAATGAAATTGTGGAAAATTACATAATTTCATACATTTACTTTTCGCTTATTTTGATGTAATTCTACATATTTTTATGTAAAATAACATAACAATTTGTATTTTTACGCATGGGCTAGGGTTATTACAGGAGCAATACATACAAAATCGATACGTTTACTTTAGAAAAGTGTAAAATTCCCGAAATAAAGGTGTTATTCCATAAATTAAGTAAAAGTACAAAGTAATGTAATTTTTCTTTAATTACAAGTAATTTTCAATTAAAATTCTGTAAAAAACAACACAGTTTTCAGTAAAAATCCATATTTTTTAAATTTCATATTTTATTTGTTTTATTTTGATAATTTTAATGTATTTGTACCTAAAACGTGTAAAATAACAGAATAATATGTTTATACACTTATGGGTTAGCGTTGTTATAAGAACAATACATATAAAATATGTAAGTATACTTAAAAAAAGGGTAAAATGGCCAAAACAAAACGTCGTATTTCATAAATTCCGAAAAAAAACACATTTATGTACTTAATTTTATTTTGATTATGAGTAATTTTCAAATTTCAAATTAATTTTGGCCCAAAGAATAAGTATCGCCATCCAACGTGGCAACACAGCCAGCATTCTGGGAATCTTCCCAATCGGCAATGGCGCGGAGGATTTTTTAAACGATATTTTGTAATGTAAATATTTTTAGTCTATAATTATGTTTATTTTGTATATTGTAATTCTTATTGTAAATAAATGTAAAATAAGCTACTAACAGACGCTCCGATTTGGTCGGACACGACTACAACCAAATTGGAATGTTATTAAGTGATTCTCTTTTCCAGGTTCCACGAAAATCCGAAATCATTATTTTTGTTTATATTCAACTACATATTTCCTAAGTGCAATTTTATTTGTATTTGTTGGCGTTGTTAACACCAACACCAACACCAACACCAACACCAACACCAACACCAACACCAACACCAACACCAACACCAACACCAACACCAACACCAACACCAACACCAACACCAACACCAACACAAAAAACCAACACCAACACCAACACCAACACCAACACCAACACCAACACCAACACCAACACCAACACCAACACCAACACCAACACCAACACCAACACCAACACCAACACCAACACCAACACCAACACCAACACCAACACAAAAAACCAACACCAACACCAACACCAACACCAACACCAACACCAACACCAACACCAAAACCAACACCAACACCAACACCAACACCAACACCAACACCAACACCAACACCAACACCAACACCAACACCAACACCAACACCAACACCAACACCAACAGCAACACCAACGTAGCGGTAGCGGTAGCGGTAGCGATACCGGCAGCGGTAGCGGTAGCGATAGCGGTAGCGGTATCAGTAGCGGTAGCGGTAGCGGTAACACCAACACCAACACCAGCTAACGCTAACGCTAACGCCAACGCCAACACCAATGTGTGTGTGTAGGTGTTGGTGTTGGTGTTGGTGTTGGTGTTGGTGTTGGTGTTGGTGTTGGTTTTGGTGTTGGTGTTGGTGTTGGTGTTGGTGTTGGTGTTGGTTTTTTGTGTTGGTGTTGGTGTTGGTGTTGGTGTTGGTGTTGGTGTTGGTGTTGGTGTTAACAACGCCAACAAATACAAATAAAATTGCACTTAGGAAATATGTAGTTGAATATAAACAAAAATAATGATTTCGGATTTTCGTGGAACCTGGAAAAGAGAATCACTTAATAACATTCCAATTTGGTTGTAGTCGTGTCCGACCAAATCGGAGCGTCTGTTAGTAGCTTATTTTACATTTATTTACAATAAGAATTACAATATACAAAATAAACATAATTATAGACTAAAAATATTTACATTACAAAATATCGTTTAAAAAATCCTCCGCGCCATTGCCGATTGGGAAGATTCCCAGAATGCTGGCTGTGTTGCCACGTTGGATGGCGATACTTATTCTTTGGGCCAAAATTAATTTGAAATTTGAAAATTACTCATAATCAAAATAAAATTAAGTACATAAATGTGTTTTTTTCGGAATTTATGAAATACGACGTTTTGTTTTGGCCATTTTACCCTTTTTTTAAGTATACTTACATATTTTATATGTATTGTTCTTATAACAACGCTAACCCATAAGTGTATAAACATATTATTCTGTTATTTTACACGTTTTAGGTACAAATACATTAAAATTATCAAAATAAAACAAATAAAATATGAAATTTAAAAAATATGGATTTTTACTGAAAACTGTGTTGTTTTTTACAGAATTTTAATTGAAAATTACTTGTAATTAAAGAAAAATTACATTACTTTGTACTTTTACTTAATTTATGGAATAACACCTTTATTTCGGGAATTTTACACTTTTCTAAAGTAAACGTATCGATTTTGTATGTATTGCTCCTGTAATAACCCTAGCCCATGCGTAAAAATACAAATTGTTATGTTATTTTACATAAAAATATGTAGAATTACATCAAAATAAGCGAAAAGTAAATGTATGAAATTATGTAATTTTCCACAATTTCATTTACTTTCACACCTATTTTCGGTACATTCTACATGTTTATGTAATTTTTTTGAATGTAAAATTACATAATTTTTAAAAATTATGTAATTTTACATTCAAAAAAATGTTAACAGTGAGATCAATAATCACGCGGGGCGCCACTGGAAATACCTTCTACAATGGACGTAAAAGCGGACGCGCTTTCACGGACTTAAAATAAAAGACCAATAATCATAATATTTAAAATTCTTCTGAAACTCTTCTTCTTCAGAAATAATCATTGCAAACAGAATTAGTTACTTGGGATCATAACGATTATCTATTTAATGATTTTTTGAGATAACAAATTAAATATTTGTAATTAGAACATACTAAACATACAACTGTTGTTGAACTGAAAGTAATTCTGAGTCATACACAATCTTGTCAGACAAGATTGTGTATGACTTTTTTACAAACTTTTTTAAGACTTTTTTAAGTTTTACGTTTATGTGAGAAAGGGTTCAAGTTAAGTGTTTGGGAAAGGCTAGAAATAGTTAGAAGAGATGCGGACACCTTACTCAACGAACAAATAGATTTTCACACATCTCCCTTACTTAATCTGTTTGCGAACAGACAGACACATTAATTGTTGTTGGTTTGTGTGTGTCATTTGGGTTTTCTATGCAACTTATCAAGAGACAGTAATTAAATCAAACAGATAAGGTCAAGTATTGGTGAATACCTATTTTTGGAACTTAGTTAGCATGATCTGAGGTTTCTACCCACATTAGTTATTGTAAAGAATCCTACATCGCGATAATGAAATTTGCACGCGTTTACTTATAAGCAAACACGTTCCAACCACGAATTTTACTGTTCTCTCTGAGACAGTCTTGATAATGCCTCGTTTAGAGGCGAAACAATTGTCGACGTTTTGTTGTCTTTTTGATTCTGCGAAAAATTAATGCTATTATATAATTTAAAAAGTTTTTTCTTAAAACATTTTACTTACCATTGTTTTATTCAACTACATATTTCCTAAGTGCAATTTTATTTGTATTTGTTGGCGTTGGCGTTGGCGTTGGCGTTGGTTGTGGCGTTGGCGTTGGCGTTGGCGTTGGCGTTGGCGTTGGCGTTGGCGTTGGCGTTGGCGTTGGCGTTGGCGTTGGCGTTGGCGTTGGCGTTGGCGATGGCGTTGGCGTTGGCGTTGGCGTTGGCGTTGGCGTTGGCGTTGGCGTTGGCGTTGGCGTTGGCGTTGGCGTTGGCGTTGGCGTTGGCGATGGCGTTGGCGTTGGCGTTGGCGTTGGCGTTGGCGTTGGCGTTGGCGTTGGCGTTGGCGTTGGCGTTGGCGTTGGCGTTGGCGTTGGCGTTGGCGTTGGCGTTGGCGTTGGCGTTGGCGTTGGCGTTGGCGTTGGCGTTGGCGTTGGCGTTGGCGTTGGTTTTGGCGTTGGCGTTGGCGTTGGCGTTGGCGTTGGCGTTGGCGTTGGCGTTGGCGTTGGCGTTGGCGTTGGCGTTGGCGTTGGCGTTGGTGTTGGTGTTTTAGTTAGACTACTACCACTACCGCTACCGCTTCCGCTACCGCTACCGCTACCGCTTCCGCTACCGCTACCGCTACCGCCATTACTACCGCTACCGCTAACGCTAACACTAACACTAACACCAACGCCAACATATACAAATAAAATTGCACTTAGGAATATGTAGTAAATAAAATAAAATAAAATAAAATAAAATAACGTTTATTATCTTTGAAATTTTCAGAAAATTATTTAGATTCATACTTATGATACTTATGATCATACTTATATATACATATTATTATTTAGATTCATACTATATTTTGACTCGTGGCTGATCTCGACCGTAACCTCGACAGTATCTCTCAATGGGGTACCGAGAACCTGGTCGAGTTCAATGCCCGCAAAACACAGGCGT
Source organism: Nudaria mundana (assembly GCA_963556515.1). Lineage (NCBI taxonomy): Eukaryota > Metazoa > Arthropoda > Insecta > Lepidoptera > Erebidae > Nudaria > Nudaria mundana. The sequence goes on from OY748297.1 coordinate 11,063,980, forward strand.
GTGCATTTACTGCGAAGAAATCCCCTTTCCTTCCCCTACCCTCTCTTCAGAATGCATTATTACCAATGAAGGACAACCTTGATATCCTTGGCATAGACGTTCGTCGAGAGCTCAATAATAAAAACTACATCGAAAGATGTATAGGGCTAGCTTCACGGAAACTAGGAATACTGAATAAGGTAAAGAGATTCTTTACACCGGACCAGAGGTGTCTGCTGTACAAGACGCAGATTAGACCCTGCGTCGAATACTGCTCTCACCTCTGGGACGGCTCCGCGAAGTATCTGCTGGACGCTCTCGACGCTATGCAGCGACGGGCTATCCGTATTATTGGTTGTCCGGAGGTAACGGGAAGCCTTGAGCCGCTAGCTCAGCGCCGAACAATAAAACACCTAAAACAAAACCTAAAAAACCTAAAACACCAACACCAACGCCAACGCCAACGCCAACACCAACACCAACATCAACACCAACGCCAACGCCAACGCCAACGCCAACGCCAACGCCAACGCCAACGCCAACGCCAACGCCAACGCCAACGCCAACGCCAACGCCAACGCCAACGCCAACGCCAACGCCAACGCCAACGCCAACGCCAACGCCAACGCCAACGCCAACGCCAACGCCAACGCCAACGCCAACGCCAACGCCAACGCCAACGCCAACGCCAACGCCAACGCCAACGTATACAAATAAAATTGCACTTAGGAATATGTAGTTGAATATAAACAGTTTCTTAAAAAAGACGTTGGCGCGTTGGCGTTGGCGTTAGCGTTGGCGTTGGTGTTGGCGTTGGCGTTAGCGTTAGTTGGTGTTGGTGTTACCGCTACCGCTACCGCTATTGATACCGCTACCGCTACGTTGGTGTTGCTGTTGGTGTTGGTGTTGGTGTTGGTGTTGGTGTTGGTGTTGGTGTTGGTGTTGGTGTTGGTGTTGGTGTTGGTGTTGGTGTTGGTTTTGGTGTTGGTGTTGGTGTTGGTGTTGGTGTTGGTGTTGGTGTTGGTGTTGGTGTTGGTGTTGGTGTTGGTGTTGGTGTTGGTGTTGGTGTTGGTGTTGGTGTTGGTGTTGGTGTTGGTGTTGGTGTTGGTGTTGGTGTTGGTGTTGGTGTTGGTGTTGGTGTTGGTGTTGGTGTTGGTGTTGGTGTTGGTGTTGGTGTTGGTGTTGGTGTTGGTGTTGGTGTTGGTGTTGGTGTTGGTGTTGGTGTTGGTGTTGGTGTTGGTGTTGGTGTTGGTGTTGGTGTTGGTGTTGGTGTTGGTGTTGGTGTTGGTGTTGGTGTTGGTGTTGGTGTTGGTGTTGGTGTTGGTGTTGGTGTTGGTGTTGGTGTTGGTGTTGGTGTTGGTGTTGGTGTTGGTGTTGGTGTTGGTGTTGGTGTTGGTGTTGGTGTTGGTGTTGGTGTTGGTGTTGGTGTTGGTGTTGGTGTTGGTGTTGGTGTTGGTTTTGGTGTTGGTGTTGGTGTTGGTGTTGGTGTTGGTGTTAACAACGCCAACAAATACAAATAAAATTGCACTTAGGAAATATGTAGTTGAATATAAACAAAATATAATGATTTCGGATTTTCGTGGAACCTGGAAAAGAGAATCACTTAATAACATTCCAATTTGGTTGTAGACGTGTCCGACCAAATCGGAGCGTCTGTTAGTAGCTTATTTTACATTTATTAACGCCAACGCCACAACCAACGCCAACGCCAACGCCAACACAAACTTATAACGTCACTGTGTTAGTGTTAGCGATAGCGGTAGCGGTAGCAGTAGCGGTAGTGGTAGTGGTCTAACTAAAACACCAACACCAACGCCAACGCCAACACCAACACCAACGCCAACGCCAACACCAACACCAACACCAACACCAACACCAACACCAACACCAACACCAACGCCAACGCCAACGCCAACATCAACGCCAACGCCAACGCCAACGCCAACGCCAACGCCAACGCCAACGCCAACGCCAACGCCAACGCCAACGCCAACGCCAACGCCAACGCCAACGCCAACGCCAACGTATACAAATAAAATTGCACTTAGGAATATGTAGTTGAAAATAAACAGTTTCTTAAAAAAGACGTTGGCGCGTTGGCGTTGGCGTTAGCGTTGGCGTTGGTGTTGGCGTTGGCGTTAGCGTTAGCGTTAGCTGGTGTTGGTGTTGGTGTTACCGCTACTGCTACCGCTACTGATACCGCTACCGCTATCGCTACCGTTACCGCTGCCGGTATCGCTACCGCTACCGCTACCGCTACGTTGGTGTTGCTGTTGGTGTTGGTGTTGGTGTTGGTGTTGGTGTTGGTGTTGGTGTTGGTGTTGGTGTTGGTGTTGGTGTTGGTGTTGGTGTTGGTGTTGGTGTTGGTGTTGGTGTTGGTGTTGGTGTTGGTGTTGGTGTTGGTGTTGGTGTTGGTGTTGGTGTTGGTGTTGGTGTTGGTGTTGGTGTTGGTGTTGGTGTTGGTGTTGGTGTTGGTGTTGGTGTTGGTGTTGGTGTTGGTGTTGGTGTTGGTGTTGGTGTTGGTGTTGGTTTTGGTGTTGGTGTTGGTGTTGGTGTTGGTGTTGGTGTTGGTGTTGGTGTTGGTGTTGGTGTTGGTGTTGGTGTTAACAACGCCAACAAATACAAATAAAATTGCACTTAGGAAATATGTAGTTGAATATAAACAAAATATAATGATTTCCAAAAAAACTTTATGAACTATACTCAGAAAGACAGCTTAATAGATCAGTTGAATTTCTAGATTAAAATAACATAACAATTTGTATTTTTACGCATGGGCTAGGGTTATTACAGGAGCAATACATACAAAATCGATACGTTTACTTTAGAAAAGTGTAAAATTCCCGAAATAAAGGTGTTATTCCATAAATTAAGTAAAAGTACAAAGTAATGTAATTTTTCTTTAATTACAAGTAATTTTCAATTAAAATTCTGTAAAAAAACAACACAGCTTTCAGTACAAATCCATATATTTTAAATTTCATAATTATTTCTGTAATGTTCGATAATTTTAATGTATTTGTACCTAAAACGTGTAAAATAACAGAATGATTTGTATTTTTACACGGATTAGGGTTACTACAGGAGTAATACATAAACAATGTATAAGTATCTTTTTAAAAGTGTGATTTGCCCGAAATAAAAACGTGGTGTTCCATAAATTCACTAAAAGTACACAATTATGCAATTTTACCTTGATTGCGAGTAATTTCCAATTAAAATTCTGTAAAAAAACCTAAAAATCGATACGTTTACTTTAGAAAAGTGTAAAATTCCCGAAATAAAGGTGTTATTCCATAAATTAAGTAAAAGTACAAAGTAATGTAATTTTTCTTTAATTACAAGTAATTTTCAATTAAAATTCTGTAAAAAACAACACAGTTTTCAGTAAAAATCCATATTTTTTAAATTTCATATTTTATTTGTTTTATTTTGATAATTTTAATGTATTTGTACCTAAAACGTGTAAAATAACAGAATAATATGTTTATACACTTATGGGTTAGCGTTGTTATAAGAACAATACATATAAAATATGTAAGTATACTTAAAAAAAGGGTAAAATGGCCAAAACAAAACGTCGTATTTCATAAATTCCGAAAAAAACACATTTATGTACTTAATTTTATTTTGATTATGAGTAATTTTCAAATTTCAAATTAATTTTGGCCCAAAGAATAAGTATCGCCATCCAACGTGGCAACACAGCCAGCATTCTGGGAATCTTCCCAATCGGCAATGGCGCGGAGGATTTTTTAAACGATATTTTGTAATGTAAATATTTTTAGTCTATAATTATGTTTATTTTGTATATTGTAATTCTTATTGTAAATAAATGTAAAATAAGCTACTAACAGACGCTCCGATTTGGTCGGACACGACTACAACCAAATTGGAATGTTATTAAGTGATTCTCTTTTCCAGGTTCCACGAAAATCCGAAATCATTATTTTTGTTTATATTCAACTACATATTTCCTAAGTGCAATTTTATTTGTATTTGTTGGCGTTGTTAACACCAACACCAACACCAACACCAACACCAACACCAACACCAACACCAACACCAACACCAACACCAACACCAACACCAACACCAACACAAAAAACCAACACCAACACCAACACCAACACCAACACCAACACCAACACCAACACCAACACCAACACCAACACCAACACCAACACCAACACCAACACCAACACCAACACCAACACCAACACCAACACCAACACCAACACCAACACCAACACCAACACCAACACAAAAAACCAACACCAACACCAACACCAACACCAACACCAACACCAACACCAAAACCAACACCAACACCAACACCAACACCAACACCAACACCAACACCAACACCAACACCAACACCAACACCAACACCAACACCAACACCAACACCAACACCAACACCAACACCAACACCAACACCAACACCAACACCAACACCAACACCAACACCAACACCAACACCAACACCAACACCAACACCAACACCAACACCAACACCAACACCAACACCAACACCAACACCAACACCAACAGCAACACCAACGTAGCGGTAGCGGTAGCGGTAGCGATACAGGCAGCGGTAGCGGTAGCGATAGCGGTAGCGGTATCAGTAGCGGTAGCGGTAGCGGTAACACCAACACCAACACCAGCTAACGCTAACGCTAACGCCAACGCCAACACCAATGTGTGTGTGTAGGTGTTGGTGTTGTTCCACGAACAAATACAAATAAAATTGCACTTAGGAAATATGTAGTTGAATATAAACAAAATATAATGATTTCCAAAAAAACTTTATGAACTATACTCAGAAAGACAGCTTAATAGATCAGTTGAATTTCTAGCTTAAAATAACATAACAATTTGTATTTTTACGCATGGGCTAGGGTTATTACAGGAGCAATACATACAAAATCGATACGTTTACTTTAGAAAAGTGTAAAATTCCCGAAATAAAGGTGTTATTCCATAAATTAAGTAAAAGTACAAAGTAATGTAATTTTTCTTTAATTACAAGTAATTTTCAATTAAAATTCTGTAAAAAAACAACACAGCTTTCAGTACAAATCCATATTTTTTAAATTTCATAATTATTTCTGTAATGTTCGATAATTTTAATGTATTTGTACCTAAAACGTGTAAAATAACAGAATGATTTGTATTTTTACACGGTATTCACCAATACTTGACCTTATCTGTTTGATTTAATTACTGTCTCTTGATAAGTTGCATAGAAAACCCAAATGACACACACAAACCAACAACAATTAATGTGTCTGTCTGTTCGCAAACAGATTAAGTAAGGGAGATGTGTGAAAATCTATTTGTTCGTTGAGTAAGGTGTCCGCATCTCTTCTAACTATTTCTAGCCTTTCCCAAACACTTAACTTGAACCCTTTCTCACATAAACGTAAAACTTAAAAAAGTCTTAAAAAAGTTTGTAAAAAAGTCATACACAATCTTGTCTGACAAGATTGTGTATGACTCAGAATTACTTTCAGTTCAACAACAGTTGTATGTTTAGTATGTTCTAATTACAAATATTTAATTTGTTATCTTAAAAAATCATTAAATAGATAATCGTTATGATCCCAAGTAACTAATTCTGTTTGCAATGATTATTTCTGAAGAAGAAGAGTTTCAGAAGAATTTTAAATATTATGATTATTGGTCTTTTATTTTAAGTCCGTGAAAGCGCGTCCGCTTTTACGTCCATTGTAGAAGGTATTTCCAGTGGCGCCCCGCGTGATTATTGATCTCACTGTTAAAAATTATGTAATTTTACATTCAAAAAAATTACATAAACATGTAGAATGTACCGAAAATAGGTGTGAAAGTAAATGAAATTGTGGAAAATTACATAATTTCATACATTTACTTTTCGCTTATTTTGATGTAATTCTACATATTTTTATGTAAAATAACATAACAATTTGTATTTTTACGCATGGGCTAGGGTTATTACAGGAGCAATACATACAAAATCGATACGTTTACTTTAGAAAAGTGTAAAATTCCCGAAATAAAGGTGTTATTCCATAAATTAAGTAAAAGTACAAAGTAATGTAATTTTTCTTTAATTACAAGTAATTTTCAATTAAAATTCTGTAAAAAACAACACAGTTTTCAGTAAAAATCCATATTTTTTAAATTTCATATTTTATTTGTTTTATTTTGATAATTTTAATGTATTTGTACCTAAAACGTGTAAAATAACAGAATAATATGTTTATACACTTATGGGTTAGCGTTGTTATAAGAACAATACATATAAAATATGTAAGTATACTTAAAAAAAGGGTAAAATGGCCAAAACAAAACGTCGTATTTCATAAATTCCGAAAAAAACACATTTATGTACTTAATTTTATTTTGATTATGAGTAATTTTCAAATTTCAAATTAATTTTGGCCCAAAGAATAAGTATCGCCATCCAACGTGGCAACACAGCCAGCATTCTGGGAATCTTCCCAATCGGCAATGGCGCGGAGGATTTTTTAAACGATATTTTGTAATGTAAATATTTTTAGTCTATAATTATGTTTATTTTGTATATTGTAATTCTTATTGTAAATAAATGTAAAATAAGCTACTAACAGACGCTCCGATTTGGTCGGACACGACTACAACCAAATTGGAATGTTATTAAGTGATTCTCTTTTCCAGGTTCCACGAAAATCCGAAATCATTATTTTTGTTTATATTCAACTACATATTTCCTAAGTGCAATTTTATTTGTATTTGTTGGCGTTGTTAACACCAACACCAACACCAACACCAACACCAACACCAACACCAACACCAACACCAACACCAACACCAACACCAACACAAAAAACCAACACCAACACCAACACCAACACCAACACCAACACCAACACCAACACCAACACCAACACCAACACCAACACCAACACCAACACCAACACCAACACCAACACCAACACCAACACCAACACCAACACCAACACCAACACAAAAAACCAACACCAACACCAACACCAACACCAACACCAACACCAACACCAACACCAAAACCAACACCAACACCAACACCAACACCAACACCAACACCAACACCAACACCAACACCAACACCAACACCAACACCAACACCAACACCAACACCAACACCAACACCAACACCAACACCAACACCAACACCAACACCAACACCAACACCAACACCAACACCAACACAAAAAACCAACACCAACACCAACACCAACACCAACACCAACACCAACACCAACACCAACACCAACACCAACACCAACACCAACACCAACACCAACACCAACACCAACACCAACACCAACACCAACAGCAACACCAACGTAGCGGTAGCGGTAGCGGTAGCGATACCGGCAGCGGTAGCGGTAGCGATAGCGGTAGCGGTATCAGTAGCGGTAGCGGTAGCGGTAACACCAACACCAACACCAGCTAACGCTAACGCTAACGCCAACGCCAACACCAATGTGTGTGTGTAGGTGTTGGTGTTGTTCCACGAACAAATACAAATAAAATTGCACTTAGGAAATATGTAGTTGAATATAAACAAAATATAATGATTTCCAAAAAAACTTTATGAACTATACTCAGAAAGACAGCTTAATAGATCAGTTGAATTTCTAGATTAAAATAACATAACAATTTGTATTTTTACGCATGGGCTAGGGTTATTACAGGAGCAATACATACAAAATCGATACGTTTACTTTAGAAAAGTGTAAAATTCCCGAAATAAAGGTGTTATTCCATAAATTAAGTAAAAGTACAAAGTAATGTAATTTTTCTTTAATTACAAGTAATTTTCAATTAAAATTCTGTAAAAAAACAACACAGCTTTCAGTACAAATCCATATTTTTTAAATTTCATAATTATTTCTGTAATGTTCGATAATTTTAATGTATTTGTACCTAAAACGTGTAAAATAACAGAATGATTTGTATTTTTACACGGATTAGGGTTACTACAGGAGTAATACATAAACAATGTATAAGTATCTTTTTAAAAGTGTGATTTGCCCGAAATAAAAACGTGGTGTTCCATAAATTCACTAAAAGTACACAATTATGCAATTTTACCTTGATTGCGAGTAATTTCCAATTAAAATTCTGTAAAAAAACAACACAGTTTTCAGTAAAAATCCATATTTTTTAAATTTCATATTTTATTTCTGTTTTATTTTTGTAATTTTAATGTATTTGTACCTAAAACGTGTAAAATAACAGAATAATATGTTTATACACTTATGGGTTAGCGTTGTTATAAAAACAATACATATAAAATATGTAAGACTAAATATATATTTTTTTTTTTTTTTTTATATTTGGTTGGCCAAATTGACGCCGCCCGCCTGGTGGTAAGTCGTGACGACGTCTAGCGATTGTGGGCCACTTTCACAGCACACATTACTATTGAGAGTGGCCCTCAACTTGACGACCTACTGATGTGCCTCTTCATTCTCCGCTTAAAGAACCCAGGATTATATGTGGGAGGAAACACGTGCACAGGCAGGGCGTTCCAGGCCACTATCGTTCGGCAGAGAAACGAACGTTTAAAACGTTCGGTTCTCGCGAACATGCTATCCACTGTGTGGGGGTGGCATCTCTGCCCGGCACGAGTCGTTCGGGATCGGAAGGAAGAGGGTGGGATCAGATTGAAGAGCTCTTCAGAACACTCGCCGTGGTAAATACGGTAGAATGCGGCCAAGGAAGCTATTGTTCGGCGCTGAGCTAGCGGCTCAAGGCTTCCCGTTACCTCCGGACAACCAATAATACGGATAGCCCGTCGCTGCATAGCGTCGAGAGCGTCCAGCAGATACTTCGCGGAGCCGTCCCAGAGGTGAGAGCAGTATTCGACGCAGGGTCTAATCTGCGTCTTGTACAGCAGACACCTCTGGTCCGGTGTAAAGAATCTCTTTACCTTATTCAGTATTCCTAGTTTCCACCAACGCCAACGCCAACGCCAACGCCAACGCCAACGCCAACGCCAACGCCAACGCCAACGCCAACGCCAACGCCAACGCCAACGCCAACGCCAACGCCAACGCCATCGCCAACGCCAACGCCAACGCCAACGCCAACGCCAACGCCAACGCCAACGCCAACGCCAACGCCAACGCCAACGCCAACGCCAACGCCAACGCCAACGCCAACGCCACAACCAACGCCAACGCCAACGCCAACGCCAACAAATACAAATAAAATTGCACTTAGGAAATATGTAGTTGAATAAAACAATGGTAAGTAAAATGTTTTAAGAAAAAACTTTTTAAATTATATAATAGCATTAATTTTTCGCAGAATCAAAAAGACAACAAAACGTCGACAATTGTTTCGCCTCTAAACGAGGCATTATCAAGACTGTCTCAGAGAGAACAGCAAAATTCGTGGTTGGAACGTGTTTGCTTATAAGTAAACGCGTGCAAATTTCATTATCGCGATGTAGGATTCTTTACAATAACTAATGTGGGTAGAAACCTCAGATCATGCTAACTAAGTTCCAAAAATAGGTATTCACCAATACTTGACCTTATCTGTTTGATTTAATTACTGTCTCTTGATAAGTTGCATAGAAAACCCAAATGACACACACAAACCAACAACAATTAATGTGTCTGTCTGTTCGCAAACAGATTAAGTAAGGGAGATGTGTGAAAATCTATTTGTTCGTTGAGTAAGGTGTCCGCATCTCTTCTAACTATTTCTAGCCTTTCCCAAACACTTAACTTGAACCCTTTCTCACATAAACGTAAAACTTAAAAAAGTCTTAAAAAAGTTTGTAAAAAAGTCATACACAATCTTGTCTGACAAGATTGTGTATGACTCAGAATTACTTTCAGTTCAACAACAGTTGTATGTTTAGTATGTTCTAATTACAAATATTTAATTTGTTATCTCAAAAAATCATTAAATAGATAATCGTTATGATCCCAAGTAACTAATTCTGTTTGCAATGATTATTTCTGAAGAAGAAGAGTTTCAGAAGAATTTTAAATATTATGATTATTGGTCTTTTATTTTAAGTCCGTGAAAGCGCGTCCGCTTTTACGTCCATTGTAGAAGGTATTTCCAGTGGCGCCCCGCGTGATTATTGATCTCACTGTTAAAAATTATGTAATTTTACATTCAAAAAAATTACATAAACATGTAGAATGTACCGAAAATAGGTGTGAAAGTAAATGAAATTGTGGAAAATTACATAATTTCATACATTTACTTTTCGCTTATTTTGATGTAATTCTACATATTTTTATGTAAAATAACATAACAATTTGTATTTTTACGCATGGGCTAGGGTTATTACAGGAGCAATACATACAAAATCGATACGTTTACTTTAGAAAAGTGTAAAATTCCCGAAATAAAGGTGTTATTCCATAAATTAAGTAAAAGTACAAAGTAATGTAATTTTTCTTTAATTACAAGTAATTTTCAATTAAAATTCTGTAAAAAAACAACACAGCTTTCAGTACAAATCCATATTTTTTAAATTTCATAATTATTTCTGTAATGTTCGATAATTTTAATGTATTTGTACCTAAAACGTGTAAAATAACAGAATGATTTGTATTTTTACACGGATTAGGGTTACTACAGGAGTAATACATAAACAATGTATAAGTATCTTTTTAAAAGTGTGATTTGCCCGAAATAAAAACGTGGTGTTCCATAAATTCACTAAAAGTACACAATTATGCAATTTTACCTTGATTGCGAGTAATTTCCAATTAAAATTCTGTAAAAAAACCTAAAAATCGATACGTTTACTTTAGAAAAGTGTAAAATTCCCGAAATAAAGGTGTTATTCCATAAATTAAGTAAAAGTACAAAGTAATGTAATTTTTCTTTAATTACAAGTAATTTTCAATTAAAATTCTGTAAAAAACAACACAGTTTTCAGTAAAAATCCATATTTTTTAAATTTCATGTTTTATTTGTTTTATTTTGATAATTTTAATGTATTTGTACCTAAAACGTGTAAAATAACAGAATAATATGTTTATACACTTATGGGTTAGCGTTGTTATAAGAACAATACATATAAAATATGTAAGTATACTTAAAAAAAGGGTAAAATGGCCAAAACAAAACGTCGTATTTCATAAATTCCGAAAAAAACACATTTATGTACTTAATTTTATTTTGATTATGAGTAATTTTCAAATTTCAAATTAATTTTGGCCCAAAGAATAAGTATCGCCATCCAACGTGGCAACACAGCCAGCATTCTGGGAATCTTCCCAATCGGCAATGGCGCGGAGGATTTTTTAAACGATATTTTGTAATGTAAATATTTTTAGTCTATAATTATGTTTATTTTGTATATTGTAATTCTTATTGTAAATAAATGTAAAATAAGCTACTAACAGACGCTCCGATTTGGTCGGACACGACTACAACCAAATTGGAATGTTATTAAGTGATTCTCTTTTCCAGGTTCCACGAAAATCCGAAATCATTATTTTTGTTTATATTCAACTACATATTTCCTAAGTGCAATTTTATTTGTATTTGTTGGCGTTGTTAACACCAACACCAACACCAACACCAACACCAACACCAACACCAACACCAACACCAACACAAAAAACCAACACCAACACCAACACCAACACCAACACCAACACCAACACCAACACCAACACCAACACCAACACCAACACCAACACCAACACCAACACCAACACCAACACCAACACCAACACCAACACCAACACCAACACCAACACCAACACCAACACCAACACCAACACCAACACCAACACCAACACCAACACCAACACAAAAAACCAACACCAACACCAACACCAACACCAACACCAACACCAACACCAAAACCAACACCAACACCAACACCAACACCAACACCAACACCAACACCAACACCAACACCAACACCAACACCAACACCAACACCAACACCAACACCAACACCAACACCAACACCAACACCAACACCAACACCAACACCAACACCAACACCAACACCAACACCAACACCAACACCAACACCAACACCAACACCAACACCAACACCAACACCAACACCAACACCAACACCAACACCAACACCAACAGCAACACCAACGTAGCGGTAGCGGTAGCGGTAGCGATACAGGCAGCGGTAGCGGTAGCGATAGCGGTAGCGGTATCAGTAGCGGTAGCGGTAGCGGTAACACCAACACCAACACCAGCTAACGCTAACGCTAACGCCAACGCCAACACCAATGTGTGTGTGTAGGTGTTGGTGTTGTTCCACGAACAAATACAAATAAAATTGCACTTAGGAAATATGTAGTTGAATATAAACAAAATATAATGATTTCCAAAAAAACTTTATGAACTATACTCAGAAAGACAGCTTAATAGATCAGTTGAATTTCTAGCTTAAAATAACATAACAATTTGTATTTTTACGCATGGGCTAGGGTTATTACAGGAGCAATACATACAAAATCGATACGTTTACTTTAGAAAAGTGTAAAATTCCCGAAATAAAGGTGTTATTCCATAAATTAAGTAAAAGTACAAAGTAATGTAATTTTTCTTTAATTACAAGTAATTTTCAATTAAAATTCTGTAAAAAAACAACACAGCTTTCAGTACAAATCCATATTTTTTAAATTTCATAATTATTTCTGTAATGTTCGATAATTTTAATGTATTTGTACCTAAAACGTGTAAAATAACAGAATGATTTGTATTTTTACACGGTATTCACCAATACTTGACCTTATCTGTTTGATTTAATTACTGTCTCTTGATAAGTTGCATAGAAAACCCAAATGACACACACAAACCAACAACAATTAATGTGTCTGTCTGTTCGCAAACAGATTAAGTAAGGGAGATGTGTGAAAATCTATTTGTTCGTTGAGTAAGGTGTCCGCATCTCTTCTAACTATTTCTAGCCTTTCCCAAACACTTAACTTGAACCCTTTCTCACATAAACGTAAAACTTAAAAAAGTCTTAAAAAAGTTTGTAAAAAAGTCATACACAATCTTGTCTGACAAGATTGTGTATGACTCAGAATTACTTTCAGTTCAACAACAGTTGTATGTTTAGTATGTTCTAATTACAAATATTTAATTTGTTATCTTAAAAAATCATTAAATAGATAATCGTTATGATCCCAAGTAACTAATTCTGTTTGCAATGATTATTTCTGAAGAAGAAGAGTTTCAGAAGAATTTTAAATATTATGATTATTGGTCTTTTATTTTAAGTCCGTGAAAGCGCGTCCGCTTTTACGTCCATTGTAGAAGGTATTTCCAGTGGCGCCCCGCGTGATTATTGATCTCACTGTTAAAAATTATGTAATTTTACATTCAAAAAAATTACATAAACATGTAGAATGTACCGAAAATAGGTGTGAAAGTAAATGAAATTGTGGAAAATTACATAATTTCATACATTTACTTTTCGTTGGTGTTGGTGTTGGTGTTGGTGTTGGTTTTTTGTGTTGGTGTTGGTGTTGGTGTTGGTGTTGGTGTTGGTGTTGGTGTTGGTGTTGGTGTTGGTGTTGGTGTTGGTGTTGGTGTTGGTGTTGGTGTTGGTGTTGGTGTTGGTGTTGGTGTTGGTGTTGGTGTTGGTGTTGGTGTTGGTGTTGGTGTTGGTGTTGGTTTTGGTGTTGGTGTTGGTGTTGGTGTTGGTGTTGGTGTTGGTGTTGGTGTTGGTTTTTTGTGTTGGTGTTGGTGTTGGTGTTGGTGTTGGTGTTGGTGTTGGTGTTGGTGTTGGTGTTGGTGTTGGTGTTGGTGTTGGTGTTGGTGTTGGTGTTGGTGTTGGTGTTGGTGTTGGTGTTGGTGTTGGTGTTGGTGTTGGTTTTTTGTGTTGGTGTTGGTGTTGGTGTTGGTGTTGGTGTTGGTGTTGAAAAGTACAAAGTAATGTAATTTTTCTTTAATTACAAGTAATTTTCAATTAAAATTCTGTAAAAAACAACACAGTTTTCAGTAAAAATCCATATTTTTTAAATTTCATATTTTATTTGTTTTATTTTGATAATTTTAATGTATTTGTACCTAAAACGTGTAAAATAACAGAATAATATGTTTATACACTTATGGGTTAGCGTTGTTATAAGAACAATACATATAAAATATGTAAGTATACTTAAAAAAAGGGTAAAATGGCCAAAACAAAACGTCGTATTTCATAAATTCCGAAAAAAACACATTTATGTACTTAATTTTATTTTGATTATGAGTAATTTTCAAATTTCAAATTAATTTTGGCCCAAAGAATAAGTATCGCCATCCAACGTGGCAACACAGCCAGCATTCTGGGAATCTTCCCAATCGGCAATGGCGCGGAGGATTTTTTAAACGATATTTTGTAATGTAAATATTTTTAGTCTATAATTATGTTTATTTTGTATATTGTAATTCTTATTGTAAATAAATGTAAAATAAGCTACTAACAGACGCTCCGATTTGGTCGGACACGACTACAACCAAATTGGAATGTTATTAAGTGATTCTCTTTTCCAGGTTCCACGAAAATCCGAAATCATTATTTTTGTTTATATTCAACTACATATTTCCTAAGTGCAATTTTATTTGTATTTGTTGGCGTTGTTAACACCAACACCAACACCAACACCAACACCAACACCAACACCAACACCAACACCAACACCAACAATTGAAAATTACTTGTAATTAAAGATAAATTACATTACTTTGTACTTTTACTTAATTTATGGAATAACACCTTTATTTCGGGAATTTTACACTTTTCTAAAGTAAACGTATCGATTTTGTATGTATTGCTCCTGTAATAACCCTAGCCCATGCGTAAAACTACAAATTGTTATGTTATTTTACATAAAAATATGTAGAATTACATCAAAATAAGCGAAAAGTAAATGTATGAAATTATGTAATTTTCCACAATTTCATTTACTTTCACACTTATTTTCGGTACATTCTACATGTTTATGTAATTTTTTTGAATGTAAAATTACATAATTTTTAACAGTGAGATCAATAATCACGCGGGGCGCCACTGGAAATACCTTCTACAATGGACGTAAAAGCGGACGCGCTTTCACGGACTTAAAATAAAAGACCAATAATCATAATATTTAAAATTCTTCTGAAACTCTTCTTCTTCAGAAATAATCATTGCAAACAGAATTAGTTACTTGGGATCATAACGATTATCTATTTAATGATTTTTTGAGATAACAAATTAAATATTTGTAATTAGAACATACTAAACATACAACTGTTGTTGAACTGAAAGTAATTCTGAGTCATACACAATCTTGTCAGACAAGATTGTGTATGACTTTTTTACAAACTTTTTTAAGACTTTTTTAAGTTTTACGTTTATGTGAGAAAGGGTTCAAGTTAAGTGTTTGGGAAAGGCTAGAAATAGTTAGAAGAGATGCGGACACCTTACTCAACGAACAAATAGATTTTCACACATCTCCCTTACTTAATCTGTTTGCGAACAGACAGACACATTAATTGTTGTTGGTTTGTGTGTGTCATTTGGGTTTTCTATGCAACTTATCAAGAGACAGTAATTAAATCAAACAGATAAGGTCAAGTATTGGTGAATACCTATTTTTGGAACTTAGTTAGCATGATCTGAGGTTTCTACCCACATTAGTTATTGTAAAGAATCCTACATCGCGATAATGAAATTTGCACGCGTTTACTTATAAGCAAACACGTTCCAACCACGAATTTTGCTGTTCTCTCTGAGACAGTCTTGATAATGCCTCGTTTAGAGGCGAAACAATTGTCGACGTTTTGTTGTCTTTTTGATTCTGCGAAAAATTAATGCTATTATATAATTTAAAAAGTTTTTTCTTAAAACATTTTACTTACCATTGTTTTATTCAACTACATATTTCCTAAGTGCAATTTTATTTGTATTTGTTGGCGTTGGTGTTAGTGTGTGTTAGCGGTAGCGGTAGCGGTAGTAATGGCGGTAGCGGAAGCGGTAGCGGTAGTGGTAGTGGTCTAACTAAAACACCAACACCAACACCAACACCAACACCAACACCAACACCAACACCAACACCAACACCAACACCAACACCAACACCAACACCAACACCAACACCAACACCAACACCAACACCAACACCAACACCAACACCAACACCAACACCAACACCAACACCAACACCAACACCAGCGGTAGCGGTAGTGGTAGTGGTCTAACTAAAACACCAACACCAACGCCAACGCCAACGCCAACGCCAACACCAACGCCAACGCCAACACCAACGCCAACGCCAACGCCAACGCCAACGCCAACGCCAACGCCAACGCCAACGCCAACGCCAACGCCAACGCCAACGCCAACGCCAACGCCAACGCCAACGCCAACGCCAACGCCAACGCCAACGCCAACGCCAACGCCAACGCCAACGCCAACGCCAACGCCAACGCCAACGCCAACGCCAACGCCAACGCCAACGCCAACGCCAACGCCAACGCCAACGCCAACGCCAACGCCAACGCCAACGCCAACGCCACAACCAACGCCAACGCCAACGCCAACGCCAACGCCACTACCGCTACCGCTACCGCTTCCGCTACCGCTACCGCTACCGCCATTACTACCGCTACCGCTAACGCTAACACTAACACTAACACCAACGCCAACATATACAAATAAAATTGCACTTAGGAATATGTAGTAAATAAAATAAAATAAAATAAAATAAAATAACGTTTATTATCTTTGAAATTTTCAGAAAATTATTTAGATTCGTCAGAAGTTGGTGTGACTCTACCGAGGGTTCCAAAATGCAACGAGACTGAGAAGAGCCCTCAAGAAACTCAGCTCGGCTTTTTTCAAAATATTTCATCTTAAATCTAATTCAGAGTTATTTAGAAAGGAGCAATTCGTTACGTTGTTACAACCAGGCCGCTTTGTCATCTAAGAAATCATTAATACTATAATAAGCTTTATGGCACAATTTACTTTTTATTAGTTTTATAAATTTATTGACAGATAAATTTGCTATTTCGGTTGGCAATGTATTGTACATTCGAATAAAGTTCCCCGCAAAAGAATTACTCACTTTATGAAGCCTAAATTTAGGAACAGCCAGTTTATCCTTATTTCTTAAGCTTAGATTATGATTATCACTATTTTTCACAAATTTACTTTTGTTCTTGTGGGTATACAATAAAATTTCATAAATTGAATACACTGTAAGGATGTTAATATGCTTAAACTTATCTCTTAATGACTCCCGAGACCCCATTCCATAGATAGTCCGGATAGCCCTATTCTGCAACACAAAGATGCATTCAATATCGGCAGCGTTACCCCACAGTAGTATGCCATATGTCATGATACTGTGGAAGTAGCTGAAGTAGACAAGACGCGCCGTTTTAATGTCTGTAAGTTGTCGGATCTTTTTGACAGCATAGGCTGCTGAACTAAGCCTGGCCGAAATTTTCCCGATATGAGGCCCCCATTGCAATTTGGAGTCTAACGTTATGCCCAGAAAGACAGTGTCATCGACCAATTCTATTATATCATCCCTAACCTTAACACTGGTTTTAACAAGTCTTACATTAGGTAAGGTGAATCTTACACATTTAGTTTTATTTTCATTTAATAATAAATTATTAGCACAAAACCAGTGGACTATCCTAGAGAGGGCAATGTTTACATCATCAAGTTCGCGCTGTCCACGTTTAACTTTAAATATTAAAGAAGTGTCATCAGCAAACAAAACTACCTCGTGGTCGTCTCTTATGAGGTGAGGGAGATCATTAATATATACTAGAAAAAGAAAAGGTCCCAAAATTGAACCCTGCGGTACCCCCATTGCTACAGGAGAAACAGGTGACTGTTTACCATTGATCACTACTTTCTGGACCCTATCACTTAAGTAAGAATTGACGAAATTCAAGGCCGTCCCCCGGATTCCGTAATGATCAAGTTTCTTAATTAAAGTCTGGTGCTGAACGCAATCGAAGGCCTTAGATAAGTCGCAGAATACACCATAAGCATCATATGACTCATCCCAGGCCCTGTATATACACTCTAATAATTTAATCAGTGGTGGACCGACCACGAGTGAAACCGAATTGTTTTGTATGTAATAGTTTATTAACGTTAAAGTGATTTTGCATTTGATTAAGCATAATTTTTTCAAAAATTTTACTAAATGTAGGTAGTACAGAAATGGGACGGAAATTGGACGGATCTGAAGTACTACCCGATTTAAACAGGGGAATTAATTTACTAGATTTCATTAAATCAGGGAACACACCACTATCAACACAATTATTAAATATTAATACTAGTTCAGGAGCAACCATTTCAACAAAAGAATTTACTAAATACACAGAGATGCCCCAGAGGTCAGCTGTTTTCTTGATAATTAAAGATTTAAAAGTTTTTAAGATAGTGTTTATGTTAACTTTACTGAATTTAAATATAACGTTACAACAAGGAACGTTTGCTTTTAACAAAGATTCTGCAATGGGGGTTGAAGAGCCTAGGATTTTTGTCAAATCTACAGGAATTCGGGAGAAAAAATTTTCATATTCGTTAGCGACCTCGAAGTCTGATGTAGTTATTTTACCATTTATATTAAGTTTAAAATGATTATCATTTAATTTTTGTTGACCTCTTTCCGCGTTTATAATTTTCCAAGTAGATTTAACTTTGTCTGCACTATTGAGAATTTTATCACTTATATATTTTGATTTAGCTGCTAAACAATCTGCTTTAAACTTTTTTGAATAAGTTTTAACATAATCTAGAAATTCAACTGATCTATTAAGCTGTCTTTCTGAGTATAGTTCATAAAGTTTTTGTCTATTTTTGTGTATACCCTCAGTGGCCCATTCACTGAAAGTAGGACTATCACTAATCATGACCTCCTTAGACTTGAATATGGAGTTGAACTCGTTGTAAAAAGAATCAAAAAATAATTTATACATTACATTTGGATCTAAGCCAGTGTCCAAGAATGGAATTTTATTGCAAAGTCCAACCCTCATTCGTTCCAATCGGTCACCAGTTATTGGTCTACATAATATTTTACGTTTTATAACTTTTTCTTTAGTGATTTTAAAAGATGCTATTTGCCCACAATGGTCTGAATCTAGCTTTTTTATAATACTTTTACTTTCTGGCAACATATCGCTGTATATATTATCCAGGCAAGTGGCTATTGTATTACAATATCTAGTAGGCTCCAAAAATAAGTTTGTAAGATTGTGTGATTTAAATAAATTTAAAATATTATAACTCATAGGCGTATTAACAAGTAA
The DNA here is from genome assembly GCA_963556515.1 of Nudaria mundana. Taxonomy (NCBI): domain Eukaryota; kingdom Metazoa; phylum Arthropoda; class Insecta; order Lepidoptera; family Erebidae; genus Nudaria; species Nudaria mundana. Next base: position 11,083,246 of record OY748297.1, read on the forward strand.
ATCGACATTAAAATCACCACATACTATTAGGTACTTATTAGTTTTTCCAAGTTTACATAGAACTTTGTCAATAAGTTCCTCAAATTCGCAAAAGGGTGAGGTTCCAGGTTTATACACGCATACTACTATGAATTGCTCCATTTCCACGCACGACAGTTCGACTTTACACTCTAGAGAAAGAGACACAATATCTTTCCGTTCTTTAAATTTAAGTTGTTTATTTAATAAAATCAAAGATCCCCCCCGTACTGTGGTCACCCTGCAGAATGCACTACCAACCCGGTGATTACTGAAATTGAACATGAGCTCATACGACTTACGCATATGTTCTGTAATACAAAAAATATCAATATTGTCTGAATTCATTAACAGTTCCAACTCTAACTCTTTGCCATGTGTTAAACAACCAATATTTTGATGCCCTATGTTGATATAATTTACATAGTTGAATATAAACAGTTTCTTAAAAAAGACGTTAACGCGTAGGCGTTGGCGTTAGCGTTGGCGTTGGTGTTGGCGTTGGCGTTAGCGTTAGCGTTAGCGTTAGCTGGTGTTGGTGTTGGTGTTACCGCTACCGCTACCGCTACCGATACCGCTACCGCTATCGCTACCGCTACCGCTGCCGATATCGCTACCGCTACCGCTACCGCTACCGCTACCGCTACCGCTACCGCTACCGCTACGTTGGTGTTGGTGTTGGTGTTGGTGTTGGTGTTGGTGTTGGTGTTGGTGTTGGTGTTGGTGTTGGTGTTGGTGTTGGTGTTGGTTTTGGTGTTGGTGTTGGTGTTGGTGTTGGTGTTGGTGTTGGTGTTGGTGTTGGTTTTTTGTGTTGGTGTTGGTGTTGGTGTTGGTGTTGGTGTTGGTGTTGGTGTTGGTGTTGGTGTTGGTGTTGGTGTTGGTGTTGGTGTTGGTGTTGGTGTTGGTGTTGGTGTTGGTGTTGGTGTTGGTGTTGGTGTTGGTGTTGGTGTTGGTGTTAACAACGCCAACAAATACAAATAAAATTGCACTTAGGAAATATGTAGTTGAATATAAACAAAAATAATGATTTCGGATTTTCGTGGAACCTGGAAAAGAGAATCACTTAATAACATTCCAATTTGGTTGTAGTCGTGTCCGACCAAATCGGAGCGTCTGTTAGTAGCTTATTTTACATTTATTTACAATAAGAATTACAGTATACAAAATAAACATAATTATAGACTAAAAATATTTACATTACAAAATATCGTTTAAAAAATCCTCCGCGCCATTGCCGATTGGGAAGATTCCCAGAATGCTGGCTGTGTTGCCACGTTGGATGGCGATACTTATTCTTTGGGCCAAAATTAATTTGAAATTTGAAAATTACATCATCATAATCAAAATAAAATTAAGTACCTAAATGTGTTTTTTTCGGAATTTATGAAATACGACGTTTTGTTTTGGTCATTTTACCCTTTTTTTAAGTATACTTACATAGTTTATATGTATTGTTCTTATAACAACGCTAACCCATAAGTGTATAAACATATTATTCTGTTATTTTACACGTTTTAGGTACAAATACATTAAAATTATCAAAATAAAACAGAAATAAAATATGAAATTTAAAAAATATGGATTTTTACTGAAAACTGTGTTGTTTTTTTACAGAATTTTAATTGGAAATTACTCGCAATCAAGGTAAAATTGCATAATTGTGTACTTTTAGTGAATTTATGGAACACCACGTTTTTATTTCGGGCAAATCACACTTTTTAAAAGGATACTTATACATTGTTTATGTATTACTCCTGTAGTAACCCTAATCCATGTGTAAAAATACAAATCATTCTGTTATTTTACACGTTTTAGGTACAAATACATTAAAATTATCGAACATTACAGAAATAATTATGAAATTTAAAAAATATGGATTTGTACTGAAAACTGTGTTGTTTTTTTACAGAATTTTAATTGAAAATTACTTGTAATTAAAGAAAAATTACATTACTTTGTACTTTTACTTAATTTATGGAATAACACCTTTATTTCGGGAATTTTACACTTTTCTAAAGTAAACGTATCGATTTTGTATGTATTGCTCCTGTAATAACCCTAGCCCATGCGTAAAAATACAAATTGTTATGTTATTTTACATAAAAATATGTAGAATTACATCAAAATAAGCGAAAAGTAAATGTATGAAATTATGTAATTTTCCACAATTTCATTTACTTTCACACCTATTTTCGGTACATTCTACATGTTTATGTAATTTTTTTGAATGTAAAATTACATAATTTTTAACAGTGAGATCAATAATCACGCCGGGCGCCACTGGAAATACCTTCTACAATGGACGTTAGAGCGGACGCGCTTTCACGGACTTAAAATAAAAGACCAATAATCATAATATTTAAAATTCTTCTGAAACTCTTCTTCTTCAGAAATAATCATTGCAAACAGAATTAGTTACTTGGGATCATAACGATTATCTATTTAATGATTTTTTGAGATAACAAATTAAATATTTGTAATTAAAACATACACTTATAAACATAACTAGTTATCCCAGCGAACTTTGTATCGCCTCAAATATAAAAAAAATAAAAAATAAATTAATATTTCATGCAAATGTTTGTATTATTAATTATAATTGAAAAACGCGACGGACGGACAGACATATTGTTGTATTAAATAATGTTAGGTAATATAGTACCAAACTACTAGCTTGCACCCTTCTCAGATTAAAAGTAGAACCCGACGTTTGACATAATGGTGGGTATTGTCCAGTTTTAGGGTTAGAGATTTATAAACTAGTATCATGCTATTTAGTAACCGACAAAGATTGTCAATATGGATGTATTTTACATATTTCACTGCTTATACAATATACATAATAAGTATTTGGCATGGATTTATAAGTAACTAAGTATACGTTGTGATTAGATTCAGGAATTTTGAATGTAGGTTCAAAGAGCCTTTTCATAACTCAATTGGGGTCGGCTTTCAAATCTAACTGCGATAGCAGAGACTGCCATCTGACCTCCACAACCCATGGGCAATCATATCAATATTATATACATAAACGATCTTTATTTTATTGAATTAATATAATAAATTCTATTATTAAATATAATAAATTTTTATATTGTTGACTACACAAAGAACGTTACAAAATATTAAATTCTCTTTCAAAGCATTTTTTTCGTCTCATTGTTCTTTCTAAACTTTTTAAAAAACTTCTTTAATTTTATTATTCTGATGAGATTCTCTTAAACTGTGTCTTGATTAAAATATTCAACCATAAAACGGTACTTCAGCTGTATCATTTGCATTGGCATTTCTTTTACCATTTAAATTGCATTAAAAGTTTAGAGTAATTTGGCTTCACTTGTCTCTCTCTAAGAAGGCAAAGATTCTTCATGAATGTTTGCTACCTACTCATTAATACTTTGTACCTCTATGGAGAAAATATTTCAAAGGTTTCCATTTGCCCACTAACTGTGAAAAATTGGTAGAGTGATATCGTAGAAAGAAAAGATTATGTATCGTGATAGGTTCATACTCGTACTTAGCTGTTTGCCTTAATATTATCGCCGTCCCTGAAAACCAGCGCTGTCTGACTTGCACAACCACGCAGACAGCATTACGCTGAGAGACGGCCGTTTATTCCACGTTATTTATAAGTGTACATAGGTCAATTTTTTATTTTTTTATTTTATTTATTTTTTAGGTTTTGTATTTTCTTCCTTTGTAACCTGTGTAAGTCTTTTGTTTTTTTGTTTGTGGAATAATAAATCTTTCTTTCTTTCTTCTTTCTTTCTTTTCTTTCTTATCGCACTACTTCAAATATAGTGGTGTATATATATTATTTTCACTAGAAGAAGTTAATTGTGTGCGGAGACTTCAATGTAAACATCCTAAAACAGTGTAAGAAAAGTACTCAATTTTTAAATTTATTTGGTAGTTACAATATGGAAAATATTTTCTGTGAGCCGACTAGAGTCACAGAAACAGCCGCCAATTGCCTGGATAATTTTTTTTACGGATTGTGAGTGCTTAAGCAAGTCTGTAATTAGTAAATTACCATCAGATCACTATGGTCAAATAGTATCCTTTCCCAAGAGTAATAATAGTCAGTATAATGAGAAAATTATGTGTAGGCCCATAACCTCTAATAGAATTAAAGAATTCAAAAACTTGTTCGAGAAAAAGCTTAATTCTATAGTTTATATAGGTAATAATCCTGAGGTCCATTATAATAGTCTATTTGGTACATTATCTGATGCTTTTTCAGACACATTCAAACAAAAATTCCAAAATCGTAGTGTTAAAACGAAATTTTGTGAGTGGGCAACAGTGGGCATTTATAAAAGTAGACGAACGCCGTTTGATCTATATGCACAAAAACGATACAGATTTGATAAAAGTTTCATTGAATATGTTAGGAATTACTCCAAAGTATTCAAAAAAGTATGAAGACAGGCTAAATCCATTCACATCAAAAGGAAAATAATTGAGGCTCTTAACAAAATAAAAGAAACATGGAAAGTTGTAAACAAAGAGTCAGGTAAATGTAAAGTGGATACTGTTACTAAAATTAAATTAGAAAATAAGAATATAACCTCTCCGAAAGGTATTGTAAATGCATTTGAAGATTATTTTCCCAACATTCCATTTAAAGTCACTTCTTCTGTTAATTCATGTGCCTACAGTGCTGTGTCCCTTCTCGAAAGTAATATTGGTTATTCATCTAAATTTAAACCCCAGTGACATCTTGAAAGCATGTAAAAATCTCAAAATTAAAAAGTCGGAAGATCACTGGGGCGTATCAGTTAGCTTAATAAGTAATGTAATAGATATCATTGCACCTGACTTGGCACTAATTTTTAATGAATAGAATAGAATAGAATAATCTTTATTGTACACCAATATAAATAAATATGAAAAACATCGTATGGAAATGTACAAATGAATGTGTAGATGAAGGTATATTCCCTAACCTAATGAAAAATAGTAGACTAATACCATTATTTAAGAAAGGATCTAAGTCAGAAATTGGTAACTACCGCCCCATTTCTATTTTGCCAGCTCTGAGTAAGGTGTTTGAGAGAGTGATGCTAAATCAAATGCAAGTCCACTTCACGACCAACAATCTTTTTCACAGCCAGCAATTTGGCTTTACTCGCGGAAAATCTACCACCGATGCGGGAGTAACCCTTGTTAGCTTGATTTACGACGCATGGGAGGGATCGCACGATGCCATTGGGGTATTCTGCGATATGTCTAAAGCATTTGATTGTGTTGACCATCAGACACTTTTGCTAAAGTTACGTCGGTATGGTTTTGACAAAAAATCCTTAGAACTATTAGGATCTTACCTGACAGATAGGCTGCAGACTGTTCATGTGAACAACGTTAAGTCAAACGGAACTAACGTCAAAATAGGCGTACCTCAGGGATCAATTCTAGGGCCTTTTCTCTTCTTGGTTTATGTTAATGACTTGCCTTGCATGATCGAGGCATACGTACAGGCATAGTAATGTTCGCGGATGATACATCACACAAAGTAAATCGGCATAGTACAGATGCGAATAATGTCAATAATATTTTAAATGATATTTCAAATTGGTTTTCTACAAACAACCTATTGTTGAATGCAGAAAAGACCAAATGCGTTAAATTTACAATGCCCAATGTCAGACTAGCAAACGTCCATATCGTGCTGGGTAGCCAAAGGTTAGAATTTGTAAATAACACTACCTTTTTAGGAATAACAATAGATTCTAAATTACAATGGGGTGACCATATCACCATTTTAGCTAATAAGCTTAGCTCTGCTGCATATGCTGTGAGACGGATTAGGCAGTTGACAGATGTAGCTACTGCTAGGCTAGTTTACTTTGGTTACTTCCATAGCTTGATGTCCTATGGAATACTACTTTGGGGAAATGCAGCAGATATAGAAACAATTAACAATATTACAAAAGAGGGCAGTCCGTGCCATTCATTGTTTAGGTAAAAGAGATTCTCTTAGGGAGCGATTTAAAGATATTAATATTTTAACTCTAGCTTCCCAATATAAATTTGATAACATACTGTATGTCAGGAAAAATATATCTAGCTATACTAAAGTCAGTGACGTTACAGACAGAAATCTACGTAATAAAAATAAACTACTCCCTCCGTGTTATCGGCTTAGCAAGGTTGGTCATTCTTTCAAGGGGGAAGGTATACGCTTTTATAATAAATTGCCTGAATCGGTCCTTTGTATGCCCGACAATAAATTTAAAAACTTTATAAAGACCACTTTATGTCAAAAAGCATATTATAAGACAGTTGATTACCTTAATGATAAAAGTGTCTGGCTTGAGCATGGTGCAGGCGCCTCCTAAAATGCGGTAATTGTAGCATATTTTGTACTTAGGTGACTGTAATTTTTATTTTTTTGGTTTGTTATACACTCTTTTTGATTTTGACACGAGACCAATGTACATTCGTCCACATTTAGTCTTAAGAAAATGTGTAAATGAGTCAATTATTTGAAAAGAGTGACCGAGAGTTTTATTGCCAGGTTCTTTCTCTCGGTTCTACTTATTGCTTTGCGAATCTGGCAGTACATGTAAATTTAAAAGCAATGACATTTTTTATTTTAAGTACTTACTGACGTTTGTAAGAGCCATTTAGTGACCTATACAAATAAATAAATCATTTCATTTCACTAGGATTAAATGTCTAAGATTCATAATACATATAAGAACATTATTGTTTGTCCCACATAATCCATAATTCACAGATCATTGACCAGCTATGATCGATTAAGAGTTAATACTTTGTATATGGATAAAGTTCGGCCGCCTAGTTTACGGAGTTTTAAGTTAAACTCACTAGGGGCGCCAAACCCGGAACGTGGATAAGTCATCCATCAAATTGTTCCTGTCTTATGAAAAAAAAGCATTATTTTTATGGAAAGCTCCAGCGTTCATGAACTTTGGAAAACATCAGTTCTCGTAACATTTATTTCAAGAATAATAACTGGGTGTCATAAGGCAAGATAATAAGTCTTAACAAGTATAAACCATGGAATAAAAAAACAGTTTTTTGTATTCTGTGGTGTATAGAAACATTTTTTTTCGAAATTTAATCCATAGATATTTTGGAGCCCAAAAAAAAAAATTCAATCTGAACAAGAATAGGCATTCTCCTTTCAACAGCCAAACAAACACCCGAAGAGGCTACACAGGTTGTCAAAATCCGCCGGGCGCCACTGGAAATACCTTCTGGTACGCCCTACCAAAGACGCCCGGCCTCTGCACAAAGTCGCGTCCTCTCCCACGTCCGTTACGTGGGAGAGGACGCGACTTTGTGCAGAGGAATTAAAAAAAATGTTCAAGCCAAACAAGCAAGACCTATTTTATAACTTATTATATATTATAACCTATAATGTCTGCTAGTGTTTAAACTACATCCTTAGTTTGTAAAAAAATCAGTAAACATGTACCTATGTAAATAGGGAGGTATATACCTACTTAAATATACTTATCTGCAATAATAACTAGTTATAAGTGCAATGAATAATCAGTCAACAAATTATCAACGTGACTACTTAAGTCCCTCAGACTGAGCTAGACATAAATCCTGAGAGATGAGGGTCCTTGACTATAACAATATGCATGAGTCAATTAATTTCCACCTAAGGACTAGCCCTTAATCTGATGGTCACTCGTGCCAAAACTTTCTAATTGAATTTCACGAATATTCTGTAAACTTGTCATCGTTTGATACAAATCCCGTAATTTTCCGAGTAATTTATGAATTTAAGTACCTACGTTAAGCTCGTTTGTAGCGAAATTTAACGTTTTAAGTAGTTTTTTTGTATGGCCAACGCAACTTATTTCATTGTTAAGTAATTATATTTACGGAGCCTGCAGTTACTTATAAATAATTTAACATATACCTAACACTTCCGATAGAACTTGCCCTCTTTTCAAAGTAATTTAACTTAAGTAAGATTATCCCACGTTCTGATACGTAATTTAGTAGAAAAGGTTGCGACCCCGGTAGTTTGTATTACCCCGACAGTGATATAGGGTATTAAGTTCCCTTCCCTGTATCCCCTAACGCGTAAACAAGACAGAACCTTTCTGCGTGTCGCCCTCCTAGTGTTTAATAATTTAAGAGACTAAGTGAGAGAAGTGATTCATCTATGTTTTATTTCTATCACCTTTAAGAATAGGAAATCTATACGAATAGGAGTGGAGCAGCAATGAAAAATGTTTTAAAAAACGGAGACAAATTATTTATACTGTCGATTGATGGCACTTGGTGGAATCTGCTACATGCGATACAACACGTGTACTTTTGCACATTATTTTTAACTATTTATAAAATCTCTGATAATGCCGTGAGGCGAAACCGCGGTCAGTATGAAATAAATAATTGTGGAAAGTACAAGTGTTGTACCCAATACTTATAGGAAAATAAATAATTTCCATTTATTAATTTCTTGATTGAAACAAAAACACATTGACATTTTTTGTTTATTTCATGGAACAAAAAAGAACAGAAATAGTACAGTAATTTGATAGGGCTGCAGCATATAGGTACGGTGCTTTACGGCCACAAACATCTGTGTTTTATAAAGATATACCTATCTGTGGTACATTTTCACGGATGCAGCAAGAACAATAAAAAAACACTTAATTAATACATTTATAAACTACGAAATAAACTGTATGTGGCTGAGCTGCATATGAAGTTTGAAACTACGAGTACCTTTCTAATTTTAGTAACTGTGGTTCAGCCGTTTTTATTTAAACAGCTTGTCTTTAAGAGTCGAAGAAGAGCTCCTCCTCCAATACGTCTAGGATCCAAGTCTGTAAAAAATGTAGGTTAGTAACCTTTCTTAGTGCAGATATGCCGCGCCACTATGAATTTCTACTATGAATTTTTTTTATTGTGGGCGATATAAAATGTTTAACAAAATCCAAAAAAATTGTTTATTTTTGTCTATTAGTCTATACCTAATGTAAACGCTTTATTTTTTTATTTTTTTTTTTTTAAATCCGCGGCCCGATGTCGCGGCCGCACCTACGTCCATTGCCGAGCGCCTCCGGTAGAGACTGAGAGAATTCCCGGTGGCGCCCGGCGGACCTTGGCCACCTGGGTGGCAACTGCGTGGTGGTCGGGTGTTACCCCGCATCTCTGGGGTCGGGTTTTATCCCGCGTCGGTGAGTGAAGGCGTGTATGGGGGTTGCAGCCCCACATCACGCTGCCCTTCTAGCCTGCTTCTGTAAGGACGGTGGGTTGCTAATCCATCGTCCTCAGGCCCCGATCATGGAGGTCGATGGTGCTGGGCGTAGTCACGTCTGCGGCGTCCTCGCCGCACACTTCGGAACTCAGCGGGGAGGGTACGCTCCCGGCAACCCTACCGGCCGCCTCCTTCACGAGCATTACCTGCTCGCAGAAGGAAACGGCCGCGTTCCACTGACTCCCGCTAGAGACCATGGCTCTTAGCATGGTCTCCAGCGAGAGCGTATCTACGCCCAGGCCCACAACGAGGTCCCGGCGCTGACTCGTCCATGCTGAGCATTCCACCAACGTGTGGAATGCCGTGTCTACGCCGGAAGTCTCGCAGTGTTGACACGCGGGTGTGACCTCACGATGCATGCGAAACAGATACTCACCGAAGTTTCCGTGCCCGGTAATGATCTGTGTCGCACGATACGTGAGGCCACCGTGCTGCCTCTGCAGCCAGTCCTCCATGATCGGTCTCACCGCCGCGATGGTGGTGGTTCCCCACTTTGGTTGCTGAAGTCGCACCTTCCATGTCTCCATGAGATCCTGGCGGAGTTGGGACCGCTGGGCCTCGTATTCTCGAGACGCAGGCATGTGGTCCCGCTCCAGCGCCTCCTTGTGCCATTGGAACAATGCCGCAAGGGCTCTCGCTTCCAGGTCCCATGGAGGGGTCGCGGCTAGGAGACATGCAGCCTCTAGGGAGATCGTGCGGTACCCTCTTATTGTTCTGACGGCCAAGGTCCTCAACATCTGTGTAAAACAGCAGCGTTGTTGGCCGTCAGACTCGGCGCCCATACGGGAGCCCCGTACACGGCCATACTCCGCACGATCCCCAGGTACAGTCTCCTGCAGGAGGCGTTGGGTCCCTTTAAGTTGGGCATCAGTCGCGAAAGCGCGGCTGTCGCCCCCGTCACTTTAGGGACCAAACTTCGGAAGTGTTGTCCGAAGTTCCACCGGCTATCGAGTACGAGCCCCAGATACTTCATTGTGGGCTCGATGCCGATGCTAACGCTCCCTACATTTACGCTGGATCCTGGAGGTGGACCGCGCCGAGGTCCGTGAAAACACAGAGCCTCGGACTTATTCAGTGCCACGTCCAGTCCCAGCCGCCGTATCCGACCCACGATTTCAGCAACCCCAGTCGTGACCTTGAGTGTTGCCTCCTGGTGCGTTGCTCCTCGCGCTGTGACAAGGGTATCGTCAGCGTAGCAAGTTACGCTGACGCCCTCTGGCAACGCACCCCGCAACACCCAGTCGTATCCGATGTTCCACAGTAGTGGTCCTAGGACCGACCCCTGAGGACCACCGCACGACACATCTCGCCGAGCTGGCCCGAGCCAGCTAGGGTAAGTTATAGCCCTCTCGGATAAATATGCCCCGACAATACGACGGAGGTACAGAGGCACTTTGTGGTATACCAGTGCCTCCCTAACGCAACTCCAGGGTAAGGTGTTAAAGGCGTTGGCGATGTCAAGAGACACCGCCAACACCACCTCGCCCCGCGAGACTGCCTCCTCCGCCAGGGTCTTCACGCGCATGATCGCGCTCACGGTGGACCGTCCCCGACGGAAACCGTACTGGTTGTCCGCCAGGTCTGGGCCCACACGCGTGAGGTGCTCGACGAGGCGTTCCGCGATAATTCGCTCAAAGAGCTTACACACCTCGTCGAGCAACACGATCGGCCGGTAACCGGACGGTGAGTCCACCGGCCGCCCCGCTTTCCGGATCAGGACCAGTTTCCCCGTCCTCCACACCTTGGGAAACTGGCCCCTTTCGAGGCATGCGCTGAAGAGCCCCCTCAGTCGAGGCCCGAGTTCCTCGAGGGCCAGGACCCATACACGGCCCGGAATGCCGTCGGGTCCATGGGCGGCGGTTTTCCGGCGACTGAGCCGAAGTACCACCGCTCCTAACTCACCCTCTCTGACTTCGGGTACGTCGTCTTCGCTGCTGCTATCCACATTGGGCGTCTGGGACGGAGCCATGCGCGGAGGGATGTGCTCCTCCGCGCTCGTCGGAAACAGAGAGCCCAAGACCCCCTCCAGCTGATCCGGCTGGACACTCTGGGTCAGTGGGAGCGCCCTCGGTCGGAGTTTACCTCTGACCTGCAGGTACGGGCGCCCCCATGGGTTCCGCTCCAGGGTTTCCAGGAGCTCCTCGCGGGCTGTCGTCTTAGCCCGCGTGATCGCTTCCTGGAGGGTGCCCTTAGCCTCTCTGTAGGACGCATATAGTTCCGCCTCCCGGGCTGCCGCGTCATCTGGTCGACGATGCCTCCGGCGAAACCTGGTGTACTGGCGGCGGGTGGAGACGCATGCTGCACGCAGCTGTGCAATCTCCGACGACCACCAGTACACCTGCCTCCTGGCTGGCCCGGGTGTAACCCTAGGCATCGCCGCATCGCAGATTTGCGACATGGCTCTCCTGAACCACTCTGCCTCGGCATCCACGTCGACAGGCCTGTCCGGCGCCGGAATCCAGGCCTGCACGATGGATGCCTCCAGGAGAGCCTCCCGGTCTAAACTCTTGAGCGCCCAACGTGGTTCCGGGGGATTCGGTACTGGCTGTGGGAGGTTAGGTGGGGGGACGACCTCGAACCGGATGTATCGGTGGTCCGAGTGCGTCTCCACATCCTCCTCCACGCACCAGCCCATAGTACGGCGGGCGAGGGCAGGGGTCGCGAACGTTAAGTCCACGACCGAGCTGACCCCCGACCGCCAAAAGGTGGCGACATTCCCCCGGTTGAGAAGCTCTAGTCCACGTGTAGTGGCCCAGTCCTCAAGTAGCCTCCCCCTACCATTGGTTTCCCGAGAGCCCCACGCCGTAGACCAGGCGTTAAAGTCTCCCAGGAGAAGGACAGGGCGAGGACGACACGCAGTGAAGACGACGTCGAGCTCAGTGAGCCATAGCTCATACTAAGCGTCGTTAATGTTGTTCGGCGAGATGTATGCGGCCACGACTGCCACCCCTTCATATTCCGCCGCAACGCAGCCTCGGCCGTTTGCAATAATTGCAAGCCGCGAGGTGTTTACGGCGAACCCCCCAAAGATGCAGGCCAAGCCGTCTTGCGCCACCAAGCTTCCCGGGTGGGCATAGTACGGCTCGGCGACCACGACCAGGTCTATGGACCACTGCGCGATGCTCTGGTACAGAAGATCCTGAGCAGCGCGGCAGTGGTTCAAGTTCGCCTGTAGGATGCGGATATGGGTGTCCATTAATGGACGTCCATATCCGCATCCCGCCGCGAATCTGGCCGCTTAGTAGCGGCACCCCCGCTGCCCCCAGCGGACGGACGGGGCTTTGGCCTCGAAGCGGCGCAGGAACGGCTGCCGACCCGATGGTCCGCCGTTTTGCCCTCCACCTCGCATCTGTAACAGCGAGGCGGTGCGTCACAGGCGTTGGACTTGTGACCGGGCCGGCTGCAGCGGAAGCACCGATCACCCACGGTGTCTTCCACTGCGCACTGCACTCCTACGTGCCCCACCATCATGCACCGGAAACACCTGGTTTCCCGGGCACACAGGAGGTGCACCTGCGCCTTGAGGAACCTATAAGGAGGCTCGGTCCGTCCGCAATTTTAAGTGCCGCCGCGACGGGGCACTGGAGGACTGTCGTCCCATGACCGCTGGGGCTGAAGGAGATCTCTCCAGCCTTCACCTGGTCATGGGGACAGCCGCCCACCTCCACGACGGCGGAGATGACCTCCTCCGTCGTGGCCGCGTCATCCAGGCCCGAGATGCGCAATGCAGTGCATTTGGTGGGTCTGGAGACGCGGACGGCTTCTGCGTCCAGCGTATCCCTCAGCTTATCCGCTAGGGCGTCAGCTTTGGGGCCGCTGGAGGCGCCGGGGACCTCGAGTAGACGAGCCCCGGTGCGAGTGGTTTTGCACCGGAGTCCCCCCGGTATCTCGAGGGCCTTGAGGTTCACCGATGCCTTGACCTTCTTCAAAACATCGGCGTACCCCACACCCCTCTCTGCACCCACCGTCGTCAACGTCAGGACGACGGCGGTGGAGCGAGGGGGGCGGGGCCTCTTCGGCGCCTTCGCCGCGGTAGCTTGTGCCGCTTTTTTGGCGGCCTTCTTCCGCCTCTTTTTTGCTCCCACTACTTCCCATCCCGACTGGAAGGATGAGTAGCGGGAGCGGCACGGGACGCGGGGGCAGCGGAGGTGACATTAGACCTCCCTTTTCTCTTCGGCTTTGCCGTCGTGGCCGGCTCAGCCGGTGTCCGTTTTGCTGGCGAAGCGGACATGGGCGGGGCTGGGCGGGCAGCAGACACACTTGGGCCAGACCTAGGAGCGCGAGCGCCACTGGCAGCCGCGTATGACATCGCGGGTCGCGCCAGTGGGGGGCGGTATGACCGGTCTTCAAGTACCGCGAGACGCCTCTCGATCGCCGCCAGAATCTGCGTGGCTGTTGGCGCAGTCTGCAGCGGCGATGCTGTAGGTGCTCCGGGCGCACTCCTGGGCGCCGCCCTTGGCACTGGTCTAGCCATGGGCGGAGACGGTGAAGGTCCGGTCGTCTGGGTCTCCGGAGGCCCCTTGACCAAAATGGTAAGGTTAGCGACCTCTTGTCGCAGGGCCTCCGTCTGCTTCCGGGAGGAGGCGAGCTCAGCAGTCAGACTCGCTACCTGGTCTCTGAGCTTCGCCTCCCCTTCGGAAACACTCCGCATGAGGAGCTCATCGAGGGACAGATGAGCGTCAGCGATGGCGTCCGACACCACCTTCTTCTTGCCCGGAAGGTTTTTGCCACCTTTCATGGTGGCAACGATCCGGGCAAGAGCCCCCATGAGCCCCCGCGCGGCCGGCACTTCTCTGTCCCTGCCGCTAGGCAAGAACGGCACCGTTATGCTGGGGTTTGGTGCCCGCCCCTTGGCGTCGTAGCCGGGCTTCCGGACTCGGACCGCTTTAACCGGTGGCTCCTCGCATTCGCTGGAGACCACCGATGTCGACGGACCGTCCTTCGGCGCCGGCTGCGTCTTCTTTACCGGCGCGCTCTTCAGTCGGCCCCTCTTCAAGTAAATAGAGCACGTCGGCTCTGGCGCCGTCTCTGACTCCATGGTGCCGGGATCTGACTCACTATCAGTCCCGGCAGCAAATGGTAACTCGAACATTGAAGGCGTCGACGTCGCGCTGCGACTGGGCAGCGCGACGCGAGCCTCCGTACCGCCAGGCAAATTCGGTGTCCGTGTATCCAGCGTTGGTGGGTCGTCGTTGTGGTCCGGCACCGCCCTGACAAGGGTAGTGTCGAGACCGGGGGTCACTAAACCTTTATCGGGCTTATCCGACATTACAAATCTTCGTTAATTGATTCAGCCACTCAAGTATCGACCTTGACGTTCGGTCACCCAACCTGCCACTCCGTTACGGTGGTCAGGTTGGGGTCCAGGGCGGACGGCGTGGACGTAGTCTAAAGATCACTTGGGGCCCCGCCCCTAATGTAAACGCTAACTTTCGAAGTTACTAAAGGAATTTTAGTTCAGTTTTCACAGATAGACTTAGCTCAAATTCATCAAAATAGGATGACTGGCAAAAAACTTATCGTAATAAAAGTCATGCAGGTATAAAGCTAGTCGTCAATATATGAGTACATTAAGCGTACTTGTAGTTAACGAAGTGTAAGCCGATTTGTAAATTCGATAAGTTAGACAAGAGCGCGTGGACACGTCCCAAATAAAGTCGAGTTTGATCCGATTAACGCACGGGTAACGTGTGGATTCTTGTGACATCGCTCCCATCCCAACTGATCCCTGTATCTGTATAAAATTATAAAAGGATTTAATTTAACATATTTAGGTACGCATAGTTATCTCTTTTTCACGGGCCTATTAAAAACAACTAGTTATCCCGGCGAACTTTGTATCGCCTCAAATATAAAAAAAAAAAAGAAGCAAAACGCGATGGAGGGACAGACAGACAAATTGTCGTATTAAATATATAGATATTGCGTTGAAACATCTCATTGTCAAGTTTTCTCTGTTGGTATATTTACCTATACGATTCTAAATATCTGTTGTTATCCCTAATAAAATAAAACCTGAATTAGTTTTACCAATAACATACCTACTCTGTTGCTTTTTTTAATACATAGGTAACTTAAAAATATACACTTGTTTCAAAATTGTTCTGTTAGCAAAAACTAAGTAACGAATGAAAGTTCTTAGTGTCTATATTACAAAGTATCTTCTTTTGTTATGTTTTCATATTTAGTCTACTAATAGGTAAACATAAAGTTAATCGAACATATTTTCTATGACATTTGAGAATACGAGAGAACTGATTTTCAACACGCTCATAATTTATGTATGACGGCACCAATGCCGATTTATAGCTGAGTAATGGCACCGTTTGGAGATCCACAAATGGGGTAAGAAGAGAAATGGTTTGAAATATACGCAGCTACTGTAATGCTGTTGTAATCTATTTATTAAATACGCTACAAAACGATTTTTTTTATATTATCTTTGATCTATGACACATAAGTACACCCATATTCCGTATTTTTCTCTAAATGTCGACAGAGGCGGTTAAATTTGTCACGTTTCCTCAGTTATTTTGTCGATAATCCACACACCCACTAGGAGGACGGGGGGACGTCCACAAGACGATAATTTCTCTCGACTCGTTAGTACGAAACCATGCATTTGTGAGCAGACAGTATAGTGCCGGTTCAGGCTACCTATATAAGAAAATCAATAACCAACTTGATATACATTGTAAAACAATACGAGAATTAAAAAAAACAAATTGCAAATCGCCTAGCGACTATGAGTTAAGTATAAGGATGTAGAGGCTCTATTAGAACACACCGCTTAGAAAAACGAACACATAAATACACTCCATGCACACACCACTCACCAATCTAACACACCCCAGAAACAACGACTGGGTGCTGCGGGGTGCGTTGCCTGAGGGCGTCGGCGTAACGTGCTACGCCGACGATACCCTCGTCACGGCACGGGGTGCAACGTACCAGGAGGTAGCACTCAAGGTCACGACGGGTGTTGCTCAAGTCGTGGGTCTGATACGGCGGCTGGGACTGGAGGTGGCCTTGCACAAGTCCGAGGTTCTGTGCTTTCACAGACCTCGGAACGGTCCACCTGAAGGTTCCAGCATAAATGTGGGAGGAGTTAGCATCGGCATCAAGCCCTCGATGAAGTACCTAGGGATCGTACTTGATAGCCGATGGAACTTCGGACCACATTTCCGAAGTTTGGTCCCTAAAGTGACGGGGGCATCAGTCGCGCTATCGCGACTCATGCCCAACCTAAAGGGACCCAACGCCTCCTGCAGGAGACTGTACCTGGGGATCGTACGGAGTATGGCCCTATACGGGGTTCCCGTATGGGCGGCGCGGTTGACGGCCAACAACTCAACGCTCCTTAATAGACCGTTGAGGACCTTGGCCGTCAAAACAATAAGAGGGTACCGCACGATCTCCGGAGAGGCTGCATGTCTCCTAGCCGGGACCCCTCCATGGGACCTGGAAGCGAGCGCCCTTGCGTCATTGTTCCAATGGCGCAAGGAGGCGCTGGAGCGGGACCACAGGCCTACGTCTCGAGAAATCGAGGACCGGCGGTCCCAACTCCACCAGGATCTCATGGAGTCATGGAGGGTGCGACTTGAGCAACCCAGATGGGGTACCACCATGATCGCGGCGGTGAGACCGATCATGGACGATTGGCTGCAGAGGCGGCATGGTGACCTCACGTATCGTGCGACGCATATCGTTACCGGGCATGGATGCTTCGGTAGCTATCTGTTTGGCATCCATCGTGAGGTCACACCCAGGTGTCAACACTGCGAGGTTTCCGACAACGACACCGCACTCCACACGTTGGTGGAGGGTTCTGCGTGGGCGAGTCAGCGCCGGGACCTCGTAGTGGGTCTGCGCGTGGATACCCTCTCGCTGGAGACCATGCTTCAAGCCATGGTCTCCAGCATGAGTAGGTGGAACGCGGCCGTGTCCTTTTGCGAGCAAGTTATGCTCGCGAAGGAGGCGGCCGAGAGGGAGAGGGAGCGTACCCTCCCCGCCGAGTTCCGTAGTCAGCAGCGAGGGCGCCGCAGACTCATCTACGCCCAAGAACATCGACCTCCATGATCGGGGCCTGAGGACGGCGGGATCGCCACCCGTCGTTCTTACAGAAGCAGGCTAGAAGGGTTGCATGCTGCGGGACCTTTGCCCCATAGCACGCAACCAGATTCACTCACTGATACGCGGGATAAAACCCTACCCCAACGACGCGGGATTCTCATCCCGACCTAACCCCCGCAGAGACCACAGAGGTGGTCAAAGTCCGCCGGGCGCCACTGGAAATACGTTCTGCTTGTAACCAGAGACGTCCGGCAACGGACGGTAGAGCGGTCGCAACCATAGGCCGCGGAAGTAAAAAAACCCCAGAAACACACACACATCCGCACATGCACATGCACGCTGCACATTCTTTAGCATAGATCCTATCCTATCATATCCTATCATATGTTTGTAAACCAAAACACTGGAAGAGCAGGGTCACCTGTCACAGGCATTCTTTGCCTAAAAGGTGACCACGTTCAATACTCTTATGATGAAAACAGGTTAATGAACAACAAAAAATTATTATTTATTAAAAATTTGTAAAAAACTGGCAAAAAACCAACGCTCCTCGGCAGCTGATAAACAAATACAAATTTACTTCCTTTATTCGACAGTTTTCTATTCTAGTTCGCGCTGCCCAGAATACAACTTTGAGACTTAGTATTCAGACTATAAGTGAATTTGACTCGTTGCCAGTCTGTCCTCTACACGTTTTGGGAATGATACAGCTAATGTTTACAAAGCTATTGATAGGCTACTGAAACTAAAGAACACAATTTATTACAAAACAATGGAAAATGAAAAACACTCTTCTCTTTGGAGACAGTCTTGAGAATGCCTTGTGAGTAGGTGAAACATATGTCGACGTTGTAACGGTGCAGATCTTGGAAGTTTTGGTTGAAGGATTTAGTAAAATTCAAAAGGTTGGTTGTCGAGTCAATAAAAAAGTGGCGAGTTGGCATTTCTGTCTGACCGCCATCATTCTCGGCTCGGAGCTTACATGGCGTGCGTGAATCTTTTTATGTTTCGCTGTTGAAACTAATGAAGATAATGAGGAGGCGAAATGGGGTGAGCCTATAGACGACAAGGCGTACTAAAAGGAGGTATGTATTTGAGATTCCTTGTTTGTGTGACTTTTGGCACCGATTAGCTAACACGTGAAAGAAATACAGGTCCTTGTTCCTTGTTCTAGGATTCCACCATATGGCACATTGTAGGGAGAGGTTGGGTATTCGCAGAGGCGTGATATTGCCGGATAGCGGTAAGTATCTCGACACCTGCACGCGGGGCGTCGATACCCGTTAGTAAGTACTTACCTTCCACGTGTGTTTTCAGAGGGAATCAGTGAATCATTGCCATAAGCTACAGCTACAGCAAAGCCGTCGTCACCCCAGCTGGTCATCGTCGCGCCGCCAGGATCCTGCGTCACACCGCAGCTGGCTGGACGCGCGACCCGGATCACAGCTAAGTGTATTTCTTGTAGCACGCTTAACATTTGGGAGTCACACCGCCCCTTTGTCGCCTCCGTCCGGTGTAGGAACAGAGTTCCTTGGGCAGTAGGAGCCAGCTCCTCCTCTGCCCGATAGCCTTGCGAAGGCGAAGTAGTAGATGCATGCACTCCACGATCCTAAGGGTCGTAGGGATACGTGTCGCATTTGGTAGGGGACATATCTCTCCTACTCAATATTTCTTAATACATTTAAAGCTGCTTCATTCATCCCGTCTAAAGTTATATTATATAATTGTTGTGTTGGTACGGACCGATAGGTTAACAGTTGAGTAGATTATAGTATTCTGTGGAGGCCCCGCCAGGGGCTCTCATTAGTAATTTAAGATAAACCTTAAACGGGCTTGTACAAGCTCCATGTATGTTGCATGTAAGATTTTACCTATTGTTATCCGAGAGTTCTCATTGCACACCATCTACTTCGAACCCACGGTCTCATGCGTTAGCTAGAGTTCGATCCTAGTTTATATTGATAGGATAATAAATGATTTATTCTGGATAAGGTGTGTTTACTTATTTATTCTCCTTTACTCTGTATATGGTAAGTACCTTTTACATATATAGATCTTGTAACACGCGTCCCCACAGTGAGACCAACCGGGCAGGAATCACTGTGGGTACGCAAGCGTTCTTGTGGTTCGCCGTATGGAAGTCTTTGAGACTCACCAGGACGCTGTGTGCAACGGATGGGTTCATGTGACCACTCTCAACCTCTAGTTCCCTTGAGGGAGTCCTCTGGTAAGGCCAGTCGGGCACACACAACGTTACAACGTTTAAAGTGTCTTCTATTTAGCGAAATTAGTGCAATTATATAAAAAAAAATCCAACATCATATACTCCATTGTTTTATCATGGACTTTCACCAGGTAACGCCTGACTCCATTTAGTACAATTTATTACGTCCTAGATTTAATAGTTTCAAATACCACAACCAACGTTTAACGACGAAAATTACATCACATTATTCAACCCTGTATACACTGAATTTAAACTAAAACTATATTTGGAACATAGTTTTCGTAAATCAGCCTACTGCGTCTATATTGGAAATATCGTAGGTATCATTGACAAATGTTATTAGTTTTGTGTATCCCCTATAATGAAACTAATTTTACCATAGTTTGTACTAAATTACCTAACCAATAATAGTAGGTCCTTGTACTTAATTAAAAAGTCATATTATTTCGAAATTCTTCACTAAAGTCTAGATCTGTCTTTTGTCGAAACAAATGAAGTTCTCGGTTCAGACAGACAAACACAAATCACATTTTTATCCTCAACTAGCTGTTGCCCGCAGCTCCGCCTGCGTGTTACTTTAGATCTACATAACTTTTTTATTTATGAAACGATTGAAAACCAAACCGCAAATTCAAATCAAAAATTCAAATCGGTTAAGCCGTTTCAGAGATTAGCGTGTTCAAACATTCAGACAAACAGACAAAAGTTCTAAAAATCATTGTTTTGGGTTTTATTGCGTTCATAAAGCCCCCCTACGACAGTTGCTGTGTGTTACACTTCGTTGGTGGGCTATCCACTCTATTGGTCAATAAAAGATAGTAATGCATTATAAGTGTGTGATCACGTTGCATTTCCAGAGTATCCAGTCCCCACCATTCATTAAACAACCATTGAAGGGTATAAGTATGCATAGTAGCCATAAGTGCGCTTGTAGAGATATCAAATGAATTTGCGGTGTCCCTTCGTCCAGCATACTCACCATGGAATCCTGATATTTCATGAATGCCAAAAAATAGTGCTGAAATAGTGCTAATTAGTGCCCAAAGGAAAAAAATAGTGCTCTTATACTTAAGAAATTACAGTCATAGTTCGATGAGTATGCTGGACAAAGGTTTCGCCCGGCATACTCACCTCCGTTTGTGGAATCTGTGTACGCTTCAACCATAATTCATACTTAAAAAAATTGTGCCCAAATAGTGCCAAATGGTGCCCAAAAAGAAAAAACGGTGCTCTAATAACTCCGGAGTTATAGACTTCGTTCAGTGAGTATGCTGGGCGTAGGTTTTACGCCCAGCATACTCACTTCACTACGCAAATACCGAACGAGCTATAGGTACAATTTACGGCTTAAAAAATTGTGCTTGAAATAGTTTTTTTTTTTTTTTTTTTTTTAATTCCGCGGCCTGAGGCCGCGGCCGCTCTAACGTCCGTTGCCGCGGGCGTCTCTGGTTACTAGAAGAGGGTATGTCCAGTGGCGCCCGGCGGACTTTGACCACCTCTGTGGTCTCTTCGGGTGTTGGGTCGGGACGAGAATCCCGCGTCGTTGGGGGAAGGGTTTTATCCCGCGTCAGTGAGTGAATCTGGTTGCGTGCTATGGGGCAAAGGCCCTGCAGCACGCAACCCTTCTAGCCTGCTTCTGTAAAGACGGCGGAAGGCGATCCCGCCGTCCTCAGGCCCCGATCATGGAGGTCGATAGTCTTGGGCGTAGTCGCGGAGTCTGGGGCGCCCTGGCCGCCGACTACGGAACTCGGCGGGGAGGGTACGCTCCCTCTGCCTCCCGGCCGCCTCCTTCGCGAGCATGACTTGCTCGCAGAAGGACACGGCCGCGTTCCACCTACTCCGGCTGGAGACCATGGCTTGAAGCATAGTCTCCAGCGAGAGGGTATCCACGCCCAGACCCACTACGAGGTCCCGGCGCCGGCTCGCCCACGCTGAGCACTCCACCAACGTGTGGAGTGCGGTGTCGTCCTCGGAAACCTCGCAGTGTTGACACCGGGGTGTGACCTCACGATGCATGCGAAACAGATAGCTACCGAAGCATCCATGCCCGGCAACGATCTGCGTCGCACGATACGTGAGGTCACCATGCTGCCTCTGCAGCCAATCATCGATGATCGGTCTCACCGCCGCGATGATGGTGGTACCCCACTTGGGTTGCTCAAGTCGCACCCTCCATGACTCCATGAGATCCTGGCGGAGTTGGGACCGCTGGTCCTCGATTTCTCGAGACGCAGGCCTGTGGTCCCGCTCCAGCGCCTCCTTGCGCCATTGGAACAATGACGCAAGGGCTCTCGCTTCCAGGTCCCATGGAGGGGTCCCGGCTAGGAGACATGCAGCCTCTCCGGAGATCGTGCGGTACCCCCGTATGGTTCTGACGGCCAAGGTTCGAAGTGGTCTGTTTAACAGAGTCACGTTCCCCTTGACCGCCAACCTATCCGCCCATACGGGAGCCCCGTATAGGGCCATACTCCGCACGATCCCCAGGTACAGTCTCCTGCAGGGAGCGTTGGGTCCCTTTAGGTTGGGCATCAGTCGCGAAAGCGCGGCCGATGCCTGCGTCACCTTGGGGACCAAACTTCGGAAATGTGGTCCGAAGTTCCATCGGCTATCAAGTACGATCCCTAGGTACTTCATCGAGGGCTTGATGCCGATGCTAACGCCCCCCACATTTATGCTGGAACCTTCGGGTGGACCGTTCCGAGGTCTGTGAAAACACAGAACCTCGGACTTGTGCAAGGCCACCTCCAGTCCCAGCTGCCGTATCCGACCCACGACTCGAGCAACACCCGTCGTGACCTTGAGTGCTGCCTCCTGGTACGTTGCACCCCGCGCAGTGACGAGGGTATCGTCGGCGTAGCACGTTACGCCGACGCCCCTAGGCAACGCACCCCGCAGCACCCAGTCGTAGCCGATGTTCCACAGAAGCGGCCCCAGGACCGACCCCTGTGGAACACCGCACGACACATCTCGCCGAGCTGGCCCGAGCCAGCTGGGGAAAGCTATGGCCCTCTCCGAGAGATAGGCCCCGACAATACGACGGAGGTAGAGAGGCGTTTCGTGATACACGAGCGCCTCCCTAACGCAGCTCCATGGCAAGGTGTTGAACGCGTTGGCGATGTCAAGAGACACCGCCACCACCACCTTGCCCTGCGAGACTGCTTCCTCCGTCAGGCTCTTCACGCGCATGATCGCGCTCACGGTGGAGCGTCCCCGACGGAAACCGAACTGGTTATCCGCCAGGTCTGGCCCCACACTCGTGAGATGCTCGACGAGGCGTTCCGCGATAATTCGCTCAAAGAGCTTACATACCTCGTCGAGCAACACGATCGGCCGGTATCCGGACGGTGCGTCCACCGGCCGCCCCGCCTTACGGATCAGGACCAGTTTCCCCGTCCTCCACACCTTGGGAAACTGGCCCCTTTCGAGGCATGCGCTAAAGAGCCCCATCAGTCGAGGCCCGAGTTCTTCGAGGGCCAGGACCCATGCACGGCCAGGAATGCCGTCGGGTCCGGGGGCAGTGATTTTCCGGCGTTTAAGCCGGAGTACTGCCGCACCTAGCTCCCCCACGCTGACTTCGGGTACGTCGTCTTCGCTGGTGCTATCCGCGTCGGGCAGAGACGGAGCCATGCGCGGAGGGACGTGCTCCTCCGCACTCGTCGGAAACAGGGAGCCCATGACCCGCTCCAGCTGCTGCGGCTGGAGACTCTGGGTCAGTGGGGGCGCCCTAGGTCGGAGTTTCTCCCTGACCTGTAGGTACGGGCGCCCCCATGGGTTCTGCTGCAGGGTCTCCAGGAGCTCCTCGCGGGCCGCCGTCTTGGCCCGCTTTATCGTCTCCTGGAGAATACCTTTGGCCTCCCTGTATGCCTGATAAAGCTCCGCCTCTCGGGCTGCCGCGTCGTCTGGGCGGCGATGCCTCCGGCGAAACCTGGTGTACCGGCGGCGGGCGGAGATGCATGCTGCGCGCAGCTCTGCAATCTCCGGCGACCACCAGTACACCTGCTTCCTGGCCGGTCTGGGTGTAACCCTAGGCATCGCCGCATCACAGATTTGCGACATGGCTCTCCTGAACCACTCCGCCTCGGCATCCACATCGGCAGGCCGGTCCGGTGCCGGAATCCAGGCCTGCACGATGGATGCCTCCAGGAGAGCTTCCCGATCAAGATGGTGAAGTGCACAACGCGGATCCGGGGGATTTGCTACCGGCTGTGGGAGGTCAGGTGAGGGGACGACATCGAACCGGATGTACCGATGGTCCGAGTGCGTCTCCTCACCCTCCTCCACGCGCCAGCCTGTAATACGGCGGGCGAGGTCAGGGGATGCGAACGTTACGTCTACGATCGATTCCCCCCCTCGCCGCCAAAAGGTGACGACATTCCCCCGGTTGAGGACCTCCAGACCACGTGTTCTGGTCCAGTCCTCAAGAAGCCTCCCCTTGTCCCTGGTTTCCCGGGAGCCCCACGCCTCACTCCAGGCGTTGAAGTCTCCCAGGAGCAGGACAGGGCGAGGGCGGCACGCAGCGAAGACGACGTCGAGCTCAGTGAGCCATAGCTCAAACTGAGACTCGTCAATGTTCGGCGAGATGTAGGCCGACACCACCGCAAACCCTTCAAATTCCGCCGCAACACACCCCCGGCCGCTTGCAATCAATGCAAGGCGCGAGGTGTCCACGGCGGGACCCCCAAAAATGCAACAGGCCGAGCCGTCCTGGTCCACCGGACTTCCCGGGTGGACATAATACGGCTCGGCGATCACGGCCAAGTTAATGGACCACTGCGCGATGCTCTGGTACAGAAGATCCTGAGCAGCGCGGCAGTGGTTCAAGTTCACCTGCAGGATGCGGACATGGGCGCACATTAATGTACGTCCATGTCAGCATCCCGCTGCGAACCTGGCTGCGCAGAAGCGGCTCCCCCGCTGCCTACAGCGGACGGACGAGGTTTAGGCCTCGAGGCGGCGCAGGTACGGCTGCCGACCCGATGGTCCACCGTTTTGCCCTCCGCCTCGCATCTATAACAGCGAGGCGGGGCCTCACAGCCATTGGCCTTATGACCGGGCCGGCTGCAGCGGAAGCACCGATCGCCCACGGTGTCTTCCGCTGTGCACTGCACTCCGACGTGCCCCACCACCATGCACCGGAAACACCTGGTTTCCCGGGCACGAAGGAGGTGCACCTGCGCCTTTAGGAAGCCCCCTACAAGGAGGCTTCGTCCGTCCGCCAATTTAAGTGCCGCCGCGACGGGGCACTGGACGACTGTCATCCCATGACCGGTGGAGCCGAAGGAGATATCTCCAGCTTTCACCTGGTCATGGGGGCAGCCGCCCGCCTCCACGACGGCGGAGATTACTTCCTCCGTCGTGGCCGCGTCATCCAGACCCGTGATGCGCAATGCGGCGCATTTGGTAGGTCTGGTGACGCGGACGGCTTCTGCGTCCAGCGCGACCCTAAGTTGAGCCACTAGGGCGTCCGCTTTGGGACCGCTGGAGGCGCCGGAGACCTCGAGGAGGCGAGCACCGGTGCGGGTGTTTTTACACCGGAGCCCCCCCTGAATATCGAGGGCCGAGAGGTTCACTGAGGCTCTAACCTGCCTCAGGACATCGGCGTACCCCACACCCTTCTCCACACCTGCCGGCGTCACGGTCAGGACGACGGCGGTGGAGCGAGGAGGGCGGGGCCTCTTCGGCGCCTTCGCCGCGGCGGCTCTGGCCGCTTTCTTTTTGGCCCTCTGGCGCTGCTTTTTGGCACCCACTACTTCCCATCCCTCCCGTCTGGAGGGATGTAAGAAGGCAGCAGGAGCAGCAGCGGGAGTGGCCCTGAAGGCAGCGGGGGTGGCACTCCTCTTGCCCTTCCCCTTGCCCTTCCGCAAAATGGCCGCAGCTTCGGCTGGCGTCCGCCTCGCTGGGACAGCGGACGGGGGCAGGGTGGGGCGGCGGCTAGGAGGCCGGCTCTCGGACGGGGCGCAACGCCGGCGCCAGCAACAGCCGCGTAGGACAACGCGGGCTGCGTCAGCGCAGGGCGGTACGCCCGGTCCTCAAGGACGCCAAGGCGCCTCTCGATCGCCGCCATGAGCTCTGTAAGAGTAGGCGGCACAGGCTGTGGCGGCGATACGGGCGCCGCATTGGGCGCGGTCCTGGGTGCCGTCCTTGATGGCCCAGCCTTCGGGGAAGGCGGCGTGGGTTGCTCCGTCTGGGTCCCGGTAGGCCCCTTGACCAGCTTGGTCAGGTTCGCGACCTCCTGTCGCAGGGCCTCCATCTGTAGCCGGGACGCGGCAAGTTCCGCCTCCAGGCTGGCCACCTGGCCCCGTAGCTTCTGCTCCTCTGCGGGGACGCTCCGCGCTAGGAGCTCATCCAGGGAAGACTGGGCGTGTGTCACTGCCGTCTTCACCACCTGCCTCTTACCCTGCAGATTTTTGGTGCCACCCTTCATGGCTTCTGCAATTCGGGTAAGAGCCAGCATGAGCTCCCGCGCGGCTGGCACCTCCTTGTCCCTGCCACTGGGCAGGAACGGCACTGTAGGGGCGGGGCTTTAAATACCGGCGACTTTCGGTATTTACCGGACGTCGTAATCGCCAGGTACTTCGTCGGAACCCCCTCCTCGGTCTCGCTGGATGCGGTCCCCCCAGAGCAACTGGTGCTCCGGTCACGCGACGACCCCGCTTTCGGGACCACCTTCTCCCGAGTCCTTTTGACTGGGGTCTTCCACAAGGAAGAACCCTCCGTCTCCATGCTGCTGGGAACGACGTCTGTCCCAGCAGCGGTCGACGCGACCTCCGCGTCGGTTTGGGGGGTGGTTTTGAGGCACACCCCCTGGCCTGTCGGGCTTTGTTGACCCCTCCCAAATACCTGATGGGGGTCGCTGTGACTGGTGCCGGGCCTGAGCCCCGCATCAGTCACAGCCGGGTGTTCGTGGAGGGATTCCTCACCTCCAGTTCCCCGTTGGGTAATCTTATTATTCGCACTTTGCAAAGCCATTTTTTATTAGTTTAACGTCCTTCGACGGGTGACACCCTAGGCGTGACAGCTCCCCTGCACGATTCATCCCCTCACCGGGTGTCAGAGCTTGGGATTGGGTTAATTTTTTATAGAGGTGTTCATCCTCGCGGCCCCGAGGGGCCACCGGTCCTGTCAATTCAGGATTACGGCTGGGCCGGGCGGGGGTCTTTACAAGACCGTTCCGCCCGCCCCGTTGGTGATTTTTTAACGAGGTTTTCTTCCTCACGGTTCCGAAGAACCGACTTCCCGCCTGAGGTCAGGCGGGGTTCGGCCGAACGGTGGTCTCTGCGAGACCGTGTCCGACACCGCTGATGAGCTCAGTGATGTCGGACCCGTCGCCCTGGTGGTTTCTCCGCACAGCAGCACTCTGCTCTGCAGAGTGTCGGCGGAGAGACCTGGGCCGCACTAGGCCCCCGTCGTGGTGGGTCTGCGTTCCTCATGCGAGGCGGCAAGACCCCCACCTTGGCCAGAATTAGCCGTAGTAGCTACAACTCTGCGGTACGTTGCCGCAGAGTTGCAGCCACTGCCGTTGCCCGGGGTGCACCACGTGGAGGAACTGACCAAAGCACCCCTGCTTGAAATAGTGCCCAATATCAGTCCAAATTTTCGCTTGACTTTTGACCTAGAATACCATTAAATTTAATTGTAAACTTTTACATAACATTAGATTTAGTACAGTCGAGTTCAAAACTTTCTAATAACTTACATTTTGTATAACAATTTTTAACCCCCGACGCAAATACGACGGAAATTTGACGTGTCTGTGTTTATGTGTGTGTGTCTGTGGCATCGTAGCTCCCGAAAGGATGATCCGATTTGGATTTTGTTTTTTTTGTAAGATGAATTAGTCGGGAGTGTTCTTAGCTATTTGTGATGAAAATTGGTTCAGTCGTTTAGAAGATACGGAGAGATAAGATGGAAATAAAACAACAATTTGCCGAAAAATGCATGAAACGCACAAAGCGTTAATTTGTTCTAGAGCGGCATGCAGCAATTTGTATTTTATTGAGCGGAGTGAAGCGGAGCTCAATCTTAGGCGACAAGTGTAAATCGTTTCTGCGTCTACTCCTCAAAACGGCTCGACCGATTTTGACCAAATTTGGCATGCTGGTCGACATCATACACGGGAGAGCATATATCTGAAATCATGAAAATAGAGCCGACCACGGAGGAATAATCACCGAAAATGTCCTGGACATCGACGATTTAACATTTAGCTAGAAATTCCAAAATTGGCACGCGCGTGTAAAACATACAGCTGGTGGGTTCGGAAAAACAATTTTCAAAATCGGATGCACCATCGAGGGATAATCACCAAAAAACCAGATGATTAAATGGTTGCCATAGAAACACGTGCGTCAACAATGAAAATAGTTTTTTTTTTCATTCGATTAATTAATTGAAGTGTTTTTTCTGATTCTGATATGTAATAAAAACATTTGCTCCGCTCTACATTTGCAATTATCAGCATGCATTGCATACCTAGTATTATCTCCGAAACTACATGACCAATTATTGTTATACTGAAAAGTCCAATTTAGTAGTATTTCTGTGATATGCGATCATAAAATAACTAATTTTGATAAGCATTAATATGTTATTTAAATAACTATTCAAAAATGAACATGTTGAAAAATATTTTATTAAAACATAAATGCATATAATATATCTACTAAAATATAAAAGAAAGAGATATAGTACTTATAGCCGACATTTTTGTAGAATTAGTAAAGTTAAATAAAATTTCCAAACATTGTTTTCCATTATAATCGTCTGTTTAGAGGCAAGTGCAAAAAACACTATTTTAAGAGGTGTTTTTGACACGCTGAACATATACCTATCGTGGTATCTCGGCATATTTAAACAACAATATAATTTATAGTCTATAGCACTCAGAGTAATTCTGAAAGAATTTTTAAAATCGGTTCATTAGATCCGGAGATTACCCATACACATTTTATTTTGCATTTGATTACCTACACATTATTATGATACTAGTTAATATAAATTAAGTTAAATGAAGTGAAGTTAGCTTGAAAAGTAATTTCGCTGTTATTACACTAAACCACGGAGTATGTATTAAGTTTACGGAATTGACACTAAAAAAATCTTTAAACATGGGGCACACTAAAAGTTTTGCACTTCTAGCTAATCTGAACTATTTGAATTTCGAATGTTATATTTTTTTAAACGTTGCAACCTTTTTAGTAATAAAAAAAAACAATTGGCGGGGGCAAAAAAATGATCGCGTTTTTTTTCTCAGCTACGGGTCCCATCTGTACAATTCCACTTGAAGATCAAAAGAGTGTTAATTGTACCATTTGTTTACCCAGGGTGTTAGAAAAAGTTCGCGAAAGACGACCCAAAAGCCGCGTTCTTCTACATCATGACAACGCTTCTTCACACACGGCCTACAAAACAAAGTCATTTTTAGCTTCCAAACCCGTAGGTGGGTTAACCCATCCTACGCATAGCCCCGACCTAACACCCTGTGATTTCTGTATTTTCCCCAAAATCAAAGATTTGATGAGAGGTTTCAATTTTACCAACTTCGAAGAGGCAGTGATAGCGTTCAATCAGCACGTAGAAAACATGCCTTCAGATCTGTGTTCCTCCTGTTTTAAAAAATGGTTCGATCGCATGAAAAAATTTTTAAAATGTAAAGGAGAGTATTTTGAAAAGCAATAAACATAATATTTTGGTTTTAACATGTTGTTTTTTTAAGTTACGCAAAACTTATAGTGTGACCTACGTATTAGTGCCCTGTATTTTTTTTGGGAAATATTTCACCCTACAAGCAATGAAGTAAGTAAGACGAGTAGATTTCATTTACGCTTACAATTTCATTTATTTATAAAAAAAAAACAAAAAGAATATATAATTACTAAAAATTTAAATAAATTAAATTAGTATTTAATTAACAGTTTTTGATGTGTGAGAAAATACCACAATTATTCGCAATCACATAACCGCCCACAATTAGAATTTATAATATTCTTATCCAAAAACATGTGTGAACAACTGTACCTCATTTAACGTTAGCATGTAGAAGTTTACAATTAAATTTAATTAAATTTAATGATTTTCTAGGTCAAAAGTCAAGCGAAAATTTGGACTGATATTGGGCACTATTTCAAGCACAATTTTATAAGCTGTAAATTGTACCTATAGCTAGTTCGGTATTCGTGTAGTGAAGTGAGTATGCTAGGCGTAAAACCTACGCACAGCATACTCACTGAACGAAGCCTGTAACTCCGGAGTTATTAGAGCATTTTTTCTTTTTGGGTACCATTTGGCACTATTTGGGCACAATTTTTTTAAGTATGAATTATGGTTGAAGCGTACACAGATTCCACAAACGGAGGTGAGTATGCTGGGCGTCCTTCGTCCAGCATACTCATCGAACTATGGTTGTTATTTCATAAGTATAAGAGCACTATTTTTTTCCTTTGGTCACTAATTAGCACTATTTCAGCACAATTTTTTGGCACTTATGAAACATCAGGATTCCATGGTGAGTATGCTGGACGAAGGGACACAATTTGCGCTGTTATTACACCCACGTTTCGCCAGTCACTTCATAAACCCCCAAGTAACATATAGCGAGCATTGTAGTTTCCGGGGACTGAGTGTATTTGCCAGAGTCTAGTCCATTTGTTAACAGGTGAACTGTGTGCAGATGAGGATGACTTGGACCCTTTTGGACCTTGGAGGACTTGGAGATGTTGGTAGAGTCCTTTAACACTCGTTCTCGATTCAGGGTTTTTAAATCTATGCTCATTACTGTTCAACTTTTCCTTTTCGGATCGATATAACTTGCTCAATCCAAAAAGCTTCCATTTAAATTCCATAAGGATTATAGGATCCATAAGGATTATACCCATAAAAAGAGAATTTGTGTGTGTGATTATTTCACTAACTCTAATTAAGTCCCACGATTCGTTTATATCTCAAAATCTCAAAAATTGCCGAACCAATTTACAAGTCGTTATATTTAATGGACCGGGATGAGAAAGGGAGTTAAACTCAACGCGAAGCAAAGCTGTATCACTATAGTTAATAATATAGCGTGAAATTAAATAAATCGTTAGCTGTGTTAATGACACAGCGATTTTAATCAAAACTTTCCCCACATATTTGTGTCCGAAACTATTTTAATACAATTACTTAGTTGCGACGTGAGACAAGATGAATAATGACGTACGTCCGTTAAACATCAACTGTAATTGTTTGACAACGATATTCGACCTCGCCACTAATTGCTCGGCTTGATTAATTCTGTTTCGTCAGCTGAATTAATGCTCGGGACTCACTGATAAGGTGTCTGGTAAAAAAAAGTTAGGAGGACTTTACTACCTACTCATTTTAAAGTAGTTCTAAAACATTTTGAACTGGAATTGCTAAATAACTTACAAACCCTTCGTGAAATGGAGGAAATATGGTGCCAAAATTCTTAATAAAATGTGTTGGTATAGGTATTGAGAGTCTTGAATTGAATTAACAAAATAAGTATACGGAAACGTAAACAAAGAAGTACGAAACTCTATTTCTGGCACACGCTAAACAACTAAGTAGTTCATAAAACAGATGCATAGACCCATACAACGTATTATTACGTATCGATCATATCTACTAATACCAGCATAAATAATAAAACAACCGTATTATAGTTAGTTACCCACTTCATTCAAACTGTCCCAACAGCAACAGTCGTCGTTTCCAATCGATATATTCTATTGATTTCAACGTGCTTGTCCATTATGTAATGATGATCTGTTATCAGAAATCTACGCATTTGATTACTAATTGTCCTAAACATATTCTTGTAGTAAACTAATAAGTTAAGGTAACTTCTTTTATACTAAAACATCACTGTACTATTACTTTAATTGTTCTATTTTATTAGAGGGGAGATGTTTGCCAATTCCCCATCGTTCGTTAAGAATCTCATGAGAATCTCGTTTGTTTTTTAAACTATAATAACCATTCAAAGGTCCGGGCTCTAATACTGTAACACGTCAGCCCCCCACTGGCGCGGAATGTGGCGGAAAGAATTTCCGCGCTTGATGTTAAAATTCTTAAATGTAATAGCTACAGCGAAAATAAAAATACTGAAAAACAGCTAAATAAATAATATTTTTTTGGACATTATAATAATGTGGTTTGGTTGCATCCAGTTTGTAAAAGCAAGAGTTTACATTTATATTAGTATGTTCGTTATCCCCGTAACGGGTTAAATCACAGAGTGAAATAATAAGCCTACAATTAACCATAATTTGAATAACTAATCCTTCACCTAGATAGACATCCCGAGGGGAGAGGCTATAACAATATCCCTTAATCTGATGGTCACTCGTACCAAAACTTTGTAATTGAATTTCACGAATATTCTGAAGTCATCTTCATTTGATTCGAACGATACTTACCGGGTCTGATTATAATTTGAATAATTTACAGATTCTCTAAGTTGTAATAACACAGTTTTCTACTAAGTTACTCGTATCTCTCTATTAGTGGCAGCAGGTTGAATAGTTAACTAAATCGAACAGAGATAAAGAAAATGACGTCAAAACTTATTTTAAATATGGTTTTCAAACAAACCGTTGAATATCAAGTCACACGGAGCATGTGACTGACGGATGTAGCTCTGGCAAATACACCAAAAGCTCCCAGAAACGACAACAGGCTCATTTCCACGTAAGACGAAATGGGATCGTATAAAATATTGCCTGTGTCTTCTCCTTTTTTGATTTACGAAGTCTGAAGTCTCATTTGAATGAAGTCACGTTTAAAGTTTATGCGAATCACTTCCAGCATTTTATGTGATATTGTCAAGAAACTTAATAGCCTGCAGGAAGAGAGAGAATAGAAATATGTTTAAGAAGTTTGATAAGCTGTATATATGTATGGTAACTTTATTGAATAACTACTTCTTTGTCCGTAGCCTGGTGGCTAAGTTCGATCCTCGGTCACCACACTACTGACTGACGAGAACCCACTCTTAACACGAGGGGTTAACGGTAATAAAAAAAGATCGTATTTGCGATTGCTACCTAGTATTCCTTAAAAAAGGTTAAGTTTGCTACTTAATACATGAAACCAGAAAAAATACGGATGAAAAGTGGCTGCCCCTTCGAGGAAACAGGTGTGATTACTTATGTATAAAAATATTATTCCAAAATGTGACACTTTCATTGTATCTATAAGTAATGGGTTATACCTGCCTAAGACTACGATGTTTCAATCAAAGTAAATTGGATAGTTTCATAAATAATTCAGTGACAGTAACAGGTAAGTGGTACTTGCACGTTATGTTCGCCAAGAGAGTGGCAGGAGAGAAACCAACCCCTGTAGGTACTCGTATGTACTCTGAGTGGCGAAATTGCACAACAATTTTTATAGGCTGATATTTAATTTAATCTACACATTGCGTTTTGGAAATCACTGCGAAGCAGGTACCTTTTGGATGCATATTTAACTGTCCCGGCAAACTTCGTACCGCAATTTTACCTTTTTAACCATCCTTGAACATCTACGAATATTTCCAGTCTAAAATTAGCCAAGTTGGGTCAGCCGTCTTCGAGTTTTAGTGAGATTTTATCTTGTAATAAATATTATAATAGGTAGTAGATTTCATGTCAAGGGAGTAATTTGCAATTTTGAATCCAAAGCGAAGCGAAAGATTCTAGAGTAGAATTCCGAGCGTAGCGAGGTTCTAAAGTAGAGTCCTTAGCGCAGCGAGGGATTCAAAGTACGTGGACTGAGATTCAAATCTCATTATCATGCGCTAAAGCAATTATAAAAACGCAACGCTTTTTGGATAGAAAAGATGAAAATAAAATATTTGTTGAATACCTTATAAGCAAAACCCCAGGCAATAACCCAGTTATCGGAGAAGTACTTCAAGTTTTCAAGGGTTCCCACCCTTATAGTCTCGTCATGTATGTCCGTCCGCCTTTCCTCCTAAACGGCATTTTGCATAGATATGTGTATTTACTATATTGACAAAGTGCTAAAAGAAAATTACTGAAGAAACATTTTTTTTGGGGTACCTCCCCTACACGTAACCAGAATTTGTATTTCTTTTCTTGCGTCTACCCCGGAGTGTGGGGTATCATTAGAATACGTCTTTTAAAAACATTGAGAGGTTTCTTACAAGATTTTTGATTTAGGTATTCGTTTGCGAGATATCCAACTTCATAGCTCAATTTTTTGGTAAAACAGAGGTAAAACAGAGCTCTGAAATCTAAACTGCTGGCTCGAAAAATCTGAAAATATTAGGAATAGGTCACTATGATAGGTACCTACCTACGTCAGTAGTATTCGCTTACTTATTTTCAACGTAATTTATTGTTCGTAAGGCAGACACGCTTTGACGTGTAAGCAGACGCCGTGCCTGAAAAAACGCATAAATCCATCAGACCGAACGAAGTGAATTAGCCACATAAATTTTGTCTTAGCAAGCTGTTACTTGACTCACGTATAAAAGGTTGAAAGACCCCGATATATTAGTCTAGATACTTAGGTAGGTCTTCAAATTCATATTACAAAGATTGAATAAGCAACATTTGTGTTAAAGTATCTACGAATAAACCGGTATTCAGCACGCTTGCATAATTTATGTATGGTAGTAGAAATGCCAATTTATTACTGAGTAATGGCACCGTTTGTAAATGTGCAAATGGTAGTAGCCAAACGTAGGAAGGGAAAGGATGTGAAAATCGCGTTTAATTTTTTTTTATTTTGATATAACCTACTTTGTATGTAGGTATTTCAAAGCGGCCAAAAAATAACTATTTATTTAAAATGTATACATTATTTATCTAAAATCATGATCGACACTTCTCAAGACCAGAAGGGTGTTTGCTATTTGGCACAATTTGGAATTGAAATTTGGTCCACGGGCATAGCAGATAACATAGAAAGACTTAAGATAGTTCGTATTTACTAGAATAGGCCCTTAGTGAAAACACACATGGTGGTGATATACAACAACGTGGGTGTAGCTACGTGCGTCTGCTAATAATTGTTAATAGAACCAAGAAGTAGCTTTCAGTACACAAATTTGACCTAAACAAACTAGGGTAGAGCCCTTCTTGTAAATGTATTTACGTACGCGGATTCAGATTATAGCCACTAGATATTTACCTTAAATTTAGTCAAAGTCAAGAAGCAATTTATCTGCTGAAATGAAGTTTCAAATTTTAATAGAGCGGTCTTGGCGCCTCACGAGATTTGGCCCTTTGAACAGGGTGGTCGAATGCAAATTGCTTTTTTGAAATTTATTTTCCCTATCTCAGCTAAAGAGTTCAAAATTAAACACCAAAGTAATCACTTTTATCTCAACTTGATTGAATATTAAATAAGCCTCTCTGAGTTATTTAGTTAAATGTATTTAGGTTACACCATTATGCTTCGGGCCTCGACTGATGGGGCTCTTTAGCGCATGCCTCGAAAGCGGCCAGTTTCCCAAGGTGTGGAGGACGGGGAAACTGGTTCTGATCCGTAAGGCGGGGCGGCCGGTGGACTCACCGTCCGGATACCGGCCGATCGTGTTGCTCGACGAGGTGTGTAAGCTCTTTGAGCGAATTATCGCGGAACGCCTCGTCGAGCATCTCACGAGTGTGGGGCCAGACCTGGCGGATAACCAGTTCAGTTTCCGTCGGGGACGCTCCACCGTGAGTGTATAGTGGTTCCAGCTAAAGAAACTTTTCTTATTTTCCCATTTTATTTAGGAAATTTTTAGGGGCCTTTTAACTTATTATTAAAATTTTGACTTTTAACTTTTTAATTTTTAACTTTTGTCTTTCAACTTTTTATTTTTAACTTTTAATGTTTAATTTTTCATTTTTAACTTTTAAATTTGACTTTTATTTTTAACTTTTAATGTTTAATTTTTAATTTTTTACTTTTTAATTTTAACTTTTTTTTTAACTTTTTATTTTTAACTTTTAATGTTTAATTCTTAATTTTTTACTTTATAATTTTAACTGGCTGTTCTCTCTGAGACAGTCTTGATAATGTTTCGTTTAGAGGCGAAACAATTGTCGACGTTTTGTTGTCTTTTTTAATCCTGCGAAAAATAGTGCTATTAAGAAATTTAAAATAAGTTTAAAGTGTTTTTTTAAATATTTTACTTACCATTGCTTTTTAATTTTAACTTTATATTTTTAATTTTTAACTATTTTTTTTATTTTTTTTTACTAATGCCTTGCCCAACACCTATTTCTACTAATATAAATCGGGGAATTTTGAATTCGAAACTGGCAATACCAACAAAAATTACAATTATAAATTACACATTATTTAAATATTGATTTAAATAAAATTATGATGAATTATGAGTTACTTACAGATGGTAGGTGACTTTGCTGGTTGTTTTTAGCCGTCCTGTGTAGTTTCTGCAAACTTTTATTGCACATTTAGGCATATTTAGGCCAAACAATTTTGATCGCATAAACAACCGTAACCCTTGACAACACAATTGTCAATAAAGAGCGGGAAGCTGTTTATACCGAACAGTTCGGATAAATTTTTTTAAATGCATAAATGCATTTCTGACACTGAGGTTCCGTCCCTTTATTCCCTTACAACACGTCACTGATGTAGGTATTATACCACTACATTTGATTGCTTTGATATAATTACATACTTACTACGTTTTGTATTAAAACTAATGCATCTATAGGCGGCTGCCACCTACCATCAACTTCAAATTTATATTCATAAACGTGTATGTACTTTAGCCGGTGGAGTTATCCTTCCGAGGACCCGGGACGCCTTTCAATGGTCGTTAAGGCAGCAATGTTTTTGTGAATTTAATATCGAGTTCAACCTCACCTGAGAACATGTTCTGCTGTTTAATTGCATAAAAACATCTTAATCATAAATTTAGCATTGACTTATTTAAGACTCCAGATGTCCTATAAAATTGAAACTTTGTAAAAGAAACTTGACAACCTTGACATCTGTCTGTAGATAGGGTTTCCTGCCATTGGAAAGATTGTAATTTATGGAGATAAATAAATACTTACTTAATAAAGTTTAAAGTTTCAGAGGTAGCAAATAGTATCGCGTCAAGTATAAATGTTCACATTTCTGCACACAATCCTTTAATAATAACTAAGTAATTTTGTCATTTCAGCGTCATAAATATCTACCTACATTATTATGTAGGTAGATATTTAACGTTACGTCTATGGTTTATGAGAAATTAAGTTGAGTTTTTTTATGGGACTTTTTTGACGATTGTAACAGCTTTGCAGACGAAAGGAGAAATAAGTAATAAATGAGTTTAAGTATTGGCCGGAAAGGAGAAATAAGTAATAAATGAGTTTAAGTAAAAAAAAATTATGTTATTTAGGTAACACCAACTACTTCGAAATTAAAGAACATACACCTACATAATGGAATTAGAAACATATCAGTTTCTAATTCCATTATGTAGGTGTATCATGGTATCTTGACCTAGTTTGGGTCATTCGAGTTCCAGTGCTAAAGGAAGTACATACCTAATTCCGAACAAGATGATATTCTTTAAAGTTTTCAAAAGAACGTTCAAAACTTTCTTGAAACAAAATTCGCTAAGTTACGAAAAACTAGTCTGCACGCTAGTTTTTAAAAATTTCAACATTCTACAACCGTTTTTAGTACGAGACTTAATGGTGTCTTAGCAAACGAAGCCGTTCTGCTTCGTAGCTCTCAGAGGGAAAGTTTTAGAATGACCTAATCAGGAAACTCGGTCGTAAATAACGTTAGTAAAACCATTGCCTTTTATTATTTATCCCTGAAGGTGGATAGTGTCATGAACAATTCAGTAAGTTGTAACAGATAAGTGGAACTCGCACGTTATGGTCGCCAAGAGAGTGCCGGGAAGATATCCAATCCTCCAACTGTAGGGATTGATTTCACGACATTCATTTTTAATTCACTTTACGGACACGCACCACAGCTTTACAGACTACTTCACTTAATTAAATTCACGTTGCCAAAATACTGCTCGAACTACGAGTAGTACCCACCTATAAGACAGATAGAAAGAAAGAAAATACGTTTAATTCGCAAACAAAGATATTGCTATTATAAGCACATTAAATAAAATTATGTATACAAGGAGAAAGTAAAAGTAAAAAACCACCTTTTTGGTCTTCTTCTTTTCGTGTCGATGGACAACACTTGAATATTTTTGTTTTAAATCGCCTTGGAGAGGAGCCTTTGCGAGCGATGTAATTGAAGTGAACCCGATTCCCAACGTCCTGCGCACCCTGAACACTCAGCACTCGGTAACGCAGAGTCTAGATGACTATTCCTCTCAACACGATGGACCAACACTCAATAAATTCCCCTCAGAACGGTCTTTATCAGAACCTTTTTGGTATTACTAGTTCGAATTAGAACATTATTTTAGACCATTATCAAAGAAAGCTATTGGCTAAAGGCTGTATAACATCACGCTACGGCCAACACCTAACATACAGACGAAGACCTGCTCTTTTTTTCTGGTCGGTCCATTTATCTATAATACCATCATAAAACCCTATATCGCTTTACTGACCTAAAATTGAAATTACGATTTTAATTTTAAGTTACAACATTATCAGAACTTAACCCAAAATCACTGTTTACCAGTAATTGTCACTGACACAAAGACCCTTCTCAATATAACTGGCTGTAAAAGCTTATTATTAAGTACCTACTAGGAAAACTGTTTTTTTTTTTTTTTTTTTTTTTTTATGTTTGGTTCGCCAAATTGACGCCGCCCGCCTGGTGGTACGTCGTGACGACGTCTAGCGATTATGGGCCACTCTCACAGCACGTAATACTATAGAGAGTGGCCCTCAACTTGACGACCTGCTGATGTGCCTCTTCACGCTCCGCTTAAAGAACCCAGGATTATATGTGGGAGGAAACACGTGCACAGGCAGGGCGTTCCAGGCCACTATCGTTCAGCAGAGAAACGAACGTTTATAACGTTCGGTTCTCGCGAACATGCTATCCACTGTGTGGGAGTGGCATCTCTGCCCGGCACGATTCGTTCGGGATCGGAAGGAAGAGGGTGGGATCAGATTGAAGAGCTTTTCAGAACAATCGCCGTGGTACATACGGTAGAATTCGGCCAAGGAAGCTATTGTTCGGCGCTGAACTAGAGGCTCAAGCCTTCCCGTTACCTCCGGACAATCTATAATACGGATAGCCCGTCGCTGCATAGCGTCGAGAGCGTCCAGCAGATACTTCGCGGAGCCGTCCCAGAGGTGAGAGCAGTATTCGACGCAGGGTCTAATCTGCGTCTTGTACAGCAGACACCTCTGGTCCGGTGTAAAGAATCTCTTTACCTTATTCAGTATTCCTAGTTTCCGCGAAGCTAGCCCTATACATCTTTCGATGTAGTTTTTATTATTGAGCTCTCGACGAACGTCTATGCCAAGGATATCAAGGTTGGGGATCGTGCGGAGTATGGCCCTATACGGGGCTCCCGTATGGGCGGATAGGTTGGCGGTCAAGGGGAACGTGACTCTGTTAAACAGACCACTTAGAACCTTGGCCGTCAGAACCATACGGGGGTACCGCACGATCTCCGGAGAGGCTGCATGTCTCCTAGCCGGGACCCCTCCATGGGACCTGGAAGCGAGAGCCCTTGTGTCATTGTTCCAATGGCGCAAGGAGGCGCTGGAGCGGGACCACAGGCCTGCGTCTCGAGAAATCGAGGACCAGCGGTCCCAACTCCGCCAGGATCTCATGGAGTCATGGAGGGTGCGACTTGAGCAACCCAAGGGGGGTGCCATCTTCATCGCGGCGGTGAGACCGATCATGGACGATTGGCTGCAGAGGCAGCATGGTGACCTCACGTACCGTGCGACGCAGATCGTTGCCGGGCATGGATGCTTCGGTAGCTATCTGTTTCGCATGCATCGTGAGGTCACACCCCGGTGTCAACACTGCGAGGTTTCCGACGACGACACCGCACTCCACACGTTGGTGGAGTGCTCAGCGTGGGCGAGTCAGCGCCGGGACCTCGTAGTGGGTCTGGGCGTGGATACCCTCTCGCTGGGGACCATGCTTCAAGCCATGGTATCCAGCGGGAGTAGGTGGAACGCGGCCGTGTCCTTCTGCGAGCAAGTCATGCTCGCGAAGGAGGCGGCCGGGAGGGAGAGGGAGCGTACCCTCCCCGCCGAGTTCCGTAGTCGGCGGCCAGGCCGCCCCAGACTACGCGACTACGCCCAAGACTATCGTCCTCCATGATCGGGGCCTGAGGACGGCGGGATCGCCACCCACCGTCCTTACAGAAGCAGGCTAGAAGGGTTGCGTGCTGCGGGGCCTTTGCCCCATAGCACGCAACCAGATTCACTCACTGACGCGGGATAAAACCCGACCCCAATGACGCGGGATTCTCGTCCCGACCAAACACCCGCAGAGACCACAGAGGTAGTCAAAGTCCGCCGGGCGCCACTGGATATACCCTCTGCTAGTAACCAGAGACGCCCGGCAACGGACGTTAGAGCGGCCGCGGCCTTTGGCCGCAGAATTAAAAAAAAAAAAAAAAAAAAGGATATCAAGGTTGTCCTTCATTGGTAATAATGCATTCTGAAGAGAGGGTAGGGGAAGGAAAGGGGATTTCTTCGCAGCAAATGCACACGCCTGTGTTTTGCGGGCATTGAACTCGACCAGGTTCTCGGTACCCCATTGAGTGATACTATCGAGTCGTCGTCTCTCCTCCTCAATCTCAGATGTGCTGTCATCTGCATAGCAATGAATGTTCCCGAGGGATAGCATATCATTGATATGCAGAAGAAAGAGAGTTGGTGATAGTACGGACCCCTGCGGTACCCCGGCATTCACTTGCAAAAAGCGAGAAGCCTGGCCATCGCAGAGGACCCGCACTCGGTGCACGTTTAAAAAGCTGGCAATCCAGCTGCACAGTTGAGGAGGTAGACCATATGCCGGAAGCTTGGAAAGGAGCGAAGCATGCCAGACCCTATCGAAGGCTTTGGCGATGTCCAGGCTAATAGCCAAGGACTCGCCGT
The DNA here is from genome assembly GCA_963556515.1 of Nudaria mundana. NCBI lineage: Eukaryota > Metazoa > Arthropoda > Insecta > Lepidoptera > Erebidae > Nudaria > Nudaria mundana. Next base: position 11,123,831 of record OY748297.1, read on the forward strand.
GCCTTTCCATAGCCCCACACCAGACATGCGTTACGAATGCCAGAAGATCACCCGTTGATCGTTTTGGCCTGAAGCCGTATTGTCGATCATTGATTAGCGAGTGATCCTCTAGGTATTGCATGAGCTGCTTATTTATAAGGAGCTCAAGCACCTTGCAAATGACTGAGGTGACAGCTATGGGTCGATAGTTGCCTGGATCGGATCGATCCCCTTTCTTGGGGATCGGTTGTACGTTCGCCTCCTTCCAGACCTCCGGCACGAGCCCTGAAGAGTATGACAGGCGGTACAGACGCGTTAATACTGGAGACAACTCAGCTGCACATTTTCGTAGCACCACCGCCGGAATGCCGTCAGGGCCACTGGCTTTCCGCGTGTCGAGTGACCACAGCACTGCCCGAACATCACATTGCCTGATAACAATATCAGGCATTGTGTGGCCACAGTTGGCGATGGCGGGGGGCTGCAGGCCACGGTCGTCGACCCGGGAATTAGCCGCAAAGAGGTCTGCGAGCATATCCGCTTTCTCTTGGGCTATGTGAGCCAGTGTTCCATCTGGGTAACGCAGCGGTGGCAGCGAGGGCTGACAAAAGTTAGATTGCACGGCTTTGGCCAGTTGCCAGAATCCACGGCTGCCCGTGGGATGGGAAGTGAGCTCCTGACCAAGCCGCGCGACGCGCTGGGCATCCGCTCTCTTAAAGGCCCTCTTACTCGATTTTGTGGCCCGGTTGTACGCTGCTTTGAGGTGGCCCACGTTTGGGTCGCGCACAGCCCGGGCCCTGATCCAGGCGCGATATGCCAACTGTTTTTGTCGAACAGCTTTGGCACAATCTCGCCCGAACCAGGGACGGGCTCTGCGGATACTGGAGACATCAGTGAAAGGGATGTAATAATCCATCCCTAAACTGATCTCGCCAGCAATCGCAGAAGCACTATCCGAAGGAGCCTTTCCTACAAAGCAGCGCTGGCTCCAGGGGACGGACGCATAATAATCGCGTAGACCGTCCCAATCCGCTGACGAGTAGTGCCATAGTCGTCGTGACGTTTGTACAGGACGTGCAGGAGGTGACACCTTCATGCCAGCGTGAACAACACAGTGGTCGGAACTACCCAGTGGGGCTCCTACCGAAACACTGTACTGGGCTGGGCGACTCGTCAGTAGTAGATCCAGCAGAGCGGGCGCGTGATCTGACCTGTCTGGTATCCGGGTGATCCCGCATACCATCTGGGTCAGACCGTGGGAGAGAGCGAACGCATGGGCGGCTCTACCCGCATGATCAGTCTTGAGGGACCCCAGCCATTCAATGTGATGGCCATTGAAGTCCCCCAGAAATACTAAGTCAGCGTTCGGGAACCGCACCTGCGCTTCATCAGCCGTCTCGCTGAGGTACTGGAAGAGCTTTGTTGTCTCAGAATCCCCTGTGTGGGATCGGTAGACGCACACGTAGATCTGGCTCATAGAGCCATGGTCTACGTGCAGCCAAAGGACGGAATTGGATGGGTTCTCTAGGCAGCGCAACCGGCGGCAGCAAACATCCGCCCTAACGAACACGCACACCCCGGCTTTGTCTCGAAATTGTTCCTCGATGACATAGCCGGGGTAACACAGGTAAGACGTGTCGTATTTGTGTCTCCGTGAGGAACATCACAGCGGGCCGTGCCGTCTCAAGGTGATGGTGGACGGCATCGAGGTTCGCATGGAGTCCACGGACGTTAGTGAACTCCACCTCGAAAAGTGAAGTTGTGGGGTTTCCTAGGGCCGCTGTGTAACGTTTATTTTTTCTTTGTTGCACTGCCATTGTAGATTTTGAAGAAGAAGAAGAAGCGTGAAGACAGGGCGACATTTGGTGCAGCAGTAAGTGACAAAACGCAGGGGCTAGCTTTGTCTTAGAACCGTGTGGTTAGGTCGGAGCCGACTCGCCGAACGGAAGGGCTCCCAAACCCCCCTGATGCAAGGCCGCCGCTAACCCACACCGGTTACCACTCGGAGCGGCGATCCCACATCAGGATTATGCGCAACATGTGGGGCAGCCTCCTGGGGTGGTTGGTCCCAGGCGGGCCCCATGACTGTGTTGCGGGCGGCCGCGGCATCGCCGTTGCTAAGGGTCTCCCTGGCCGGCGAATCGACCCACACCACCCACACTAGACTCCGTTTCGCCCCCACTGGTCCCATGCCTGCTGCACCATACATCGCCCCGCCCATCGACTGTCTAGTCAGTCACATATAAAAGAATCTTGTAGTTCAGATCCCAAACATATACATAGAGGCAATTCTTCCATATAGACGCATATTACGGCATTATATAAAACTTCCAATAGATGTAGTGTAGATTGTTGCAGACGTTGATAAATCAACCTTTTTTATATATAAAAACTCTGTCGTCACCCTCATTTTATATTTTAGTTCCAACGTAATCTTAATTTTTATTATTAAATCGTAATTTCCTATAGCGCACACTGTATTTTGATAGAATGTAATACATGGGGCACACTAAAAGTTTTGCACTTCTAGCTAATCGGAACTATTTGAGTTTCGAATGTTATATTTTTTTAAACGTTGCAACCTTCTTAGTAATAAAAAAAAAACTATTGGAGGGAAATCATTTGTCAATTGTTTTTTATCACACATCAAAGTTCTTCGTATGCAACGAAAATGGAATTAAGTCGAAAAGATTTTAGAGCGATGATTTTTTTATGATTTTAAAAGTTCTCTCTCTCCGCAAGACTGTGCCGCTCGTCTTCAAAATGCTTTTGGGAGAGAAGCACCTTGTTTGAGCACCGTGAGGCGATGGTTTGCTGAATTTGAGAGAGGTCGAGTTTCTTTACATGACGAATTTCGTGAAGGGCGGCATTCAACTGCCATCAACGAAAATAATGTGGCTACTGTTAAGCGGTTAATTGAAGAAACCCCGCGGATTAGCTATGAGACAATTCGAGGACTATTGGGGATTGGTATGAGTCAAATCCAGAAAATTTTACACGAAGAATTGAAAGTTCGGAAACTTTGTTGTCGTTGGATCCTTCATAAACTGACAGTGAAGCAGAAGGGCTCGCGTGGAATGGTGCTTGTTTTGAACCCGAATAAAAACAGCAATCTTGTGAATGGGTGTTTGAAAATGAGAACAAGCCAACAAAAGTGAGGCAGGCGAGAAACGTTGGTAAAAAATTGATCGCGTTTTTTTTCTCAGCTACGGGTCCCATCTGTACAATTCCAGTGGAAGATCAAAGGAGTGTTAATGCCGAGTGGTATTCTACCATTTCTTTACCCAGGGTGTTAGAAAAAGTTCGCTAAAGACGACCCAAAAGCCGCGTTCTCCTACATCATGACAACGCTTCTTCACACACGGCCAACAAAACAAAGACATTTTTAGCTTCCGAAAAGGTACAACTCGTCACCCATCCTGCGCATAGCCCCGACCTAGCACCCTGTCATTTCTGTATGTTCCCCAAAATCAAAGGTTTAATGAGAGGTTTCACTTTTACCAACTCCGAAGAGGCAGTGATAGCGTTCTATCAGCACGTAGAAAACATGCCTTCAGATGTGTGGTCCTCCTGTAAAAAATGGTTCGATCGCATGAAAAAATGTTTAAAATTTAAAGGAGAGTATTTTGAAAAGCAATAAACAATATATTTTTGTTTTAACATGTTGTTTTGTTAAGTTACGCAAAACTTATAGTGTGACCTACGTATACCTTGGTTTTGAAGGTGTGAATTTACGTTTTTCATTTCTAGTCTCAAACATTACAACCTTAATTAATATTGGAGAATTGCAATCCTAATATTGGTGTCAGAAATGGGATAGTGAGCACTACAAGCATTGATATAAATATAGATGGAATATGGAAATTAATATAATAATATACTACAACTCAATGCCAAGAAAATAATTTAGTGTCAGAAGTCTTAAAGACCCGATGTATCTATTGTTTAGACGGTTTAGACTACCCGAGAAAGACTTGGGTTACGGAGTTATTGATAAAGCCACTTAACAGTAAAATATCCAGCAAAATATCTAACTCGGTACTATAAGAATAATAATATTATATACTAAGTGAGTGTATACTGATTTCCGGGTAGTGTCCGGACTCCCAAGTGAGTATAGAAATAGACAAGTTAGTAAATTATGCATTAGATGTTGTTGAATGCTATAATTTATATTAAAATGTAAAGTTACTCGTGTAAAACGTAATATTCACGTAGTTAGAAAACAACGTCATATGTAGGCGTTATTTTTAACTAGATTATAAATAATAAATAAATGTTAGGACAATTCACACAACGCCATCTAGTCTCAAACTAAGCAGAGCTTGTGATATGAGTACTAGATAAACTGATATAAATACTTATATACATTTTTTTTGTAAATACGAGTACATAGGAAATACCCAGACTTCAGTACAAACGTATCTGTCTTCACACAAAGTTTGTCCCGCTTGGGAATCGAACCCGAGACTCCGACGTCGAATGCGGATGCACTACCGACCACGCCACCGATATTGTTGTTACGTATCACGCCTTCGGCTTTGGTTGCAAGCGATATCATGTTTCACTAAGTCATAACATTCAATTATTGCAATTGTAATTTAGTAACACAGCCAGAATTTTGGGCTTCAGTCGTTTTTAGGGTTCCGTAGTTCAAGTCTCGGAACCCTTATAGTTTTGACATGTCCGTCCACACTTGACCGGTTTTTATTATTCTACTGTCCCTAATAATTATATTCGAATGCTATTTAGTCATACATATTATTATTATTATTTAATTTTAAGATAATTTGAAAATACAACATGCCAATGCATCGTTCAGTTGAAGAGCTTGTGATCTCGATTCTCGACATAAGATGTGTATCTACTTCCCTTAACGTGTAAATACGACCGAACCTTTCTGCGTATCACCCTCGCTGTTGTTAATAATTTAAGGGACTAAGCGAGAAGAGCGTTTCGTCTATTTTCTACTGTAACAAAAATTGTTTTGTTTCCATCACCTTTACAATTCAAATGAGCATTGAATTGGCTATAGAAAATAACGTTTGTATATTTTTGTTGTTTTAAGCGAATTGTACACGGGTATCTCGTAATCCGAACGTATATATAAACAGTATAAATATATACAATACCTTAATGTAAACGTAACGAGCGAATAGTTACAGCAGAAGGTACAGTTTTAACCCTATTACCAGATAGTTTAAATTATTAGGCCAATCAGACTATCCTAAATTGGTTTGTAGAATATTAACACACCAGAAGTCTCTTTTGCTTACTCACGAATAGGAACATACAGAATAGATCACTTCTGTATCCCCGAAGTTGTTGCCAGAGGCGTTTATACGCCCACATTTCGGTAGTCTCGTTGTCAGGCGCTAGCCACGTTATAGCACCTTATTTTGGGTGGGAGGATGGCTTGGTCCCCGGAGATATTGATAGAATCCCTTAGCAACCTTTTAGGTATTTATGTTTAATAGATATTTTAGCAAATATGGTTTATTTCATATTGACAGGTACAATAAGAATTACATAAAATACTAACATTACAAAATATCGTTTAAAAAATCCTCCGCGTCATTGCCGACTGGGAAGGTTCTCAGAATGCTGGCTGTGTTGCCACGTTGAATGAAAACTTATTTTTTGGGCCAGAAAATAGCCAGCAATGTCTCTATAAAGGCGGCGAGCACTCGGAGGTATTTATTGAGTAATCTCTCTTCAACAGATTTAGATTAGTAGTTATACACACACAAAATAAAATTGTCTAAACCAATTCGCAAATTCTATTAGTAAGGAAAAAGAGCGTGAACATATCCCAAATAAAATCAACTCCACCCTATTAACAAAAATTATCGCGTATAATCTTATATGGCATCACTCCCTGAGGAATAGTGTATGGCCTTTACATTCCTCCCACACAAAACCCTTTTATTTTTAACGTATTTTAATACCTTATTTACTCTGTTATATAAGAGTGTAATCTCTAAACACATTTATTTACTACTATCGACGGAATGTCAACTCAACAGCACGCCCGATACGTAACCGGCTCAAAATGAGGTTATTTATTGGTGTCCTTTGCCGTTTGCGAGTCGTTCTCACAAACCTCGCGTGTTTTGCTTATTGTAAATTTATTATGTTTCAATTGAACTTATATACTTAATTAAAAGACGTAGATCTATGTACCTATATGTATTATATTTCACACAATCACACGTAATTATATTTGGCAGTCGCTTCACGGAAAATATCGAAGTTCAGCCGAATCGCAGTTAGACTGGAAAGCTGACCCCAAACTGCGTTGGGAAAAGGCTCGGTGGATGATGACGATACGTGATTACACTTTCTGTTGGTACTCAATCGTTTAGAAAACGCACTTAGATGCACCTACATGTTTAAATTTTTCAGCTGTCGTTACTGATACTGAATTTGATTTGTAAAGATTAATATAAATGGTATGTACAATACTTACATTAAACTTTATGCATTTTATGTCTACTGGTAAAATACTAATGTATTTTGATTTTGAGAATTTGAAAAACCTAGGCCATGGATCACTTCAGATAAAATCTTTTATTTATATACCTAAAATTACAAAACTGAGGGTGCATCTAACAGCAACACCTAATTGAATTTGTTCCGTTTCCAAATCCGTGCAATGCTATTAAATGAATAATAAATCACGAACCGAAATCTTTGTACTTATCAATCGATCGCGTTATTTTTCTAGGTGTTTTATATTTAAGTTAAGTGGACTCTTCTCAAGACCTGCTGGTTGGTTATTTTTGTAGCCTAAAGATACGCATTTCTTCATTTCAATTCATAAGCATTTCTATACAACGTGGCAATGCTGCCAGCCTTCTGGGAACATTGCCTGTCGGCGACGAAGCGTAGGAGTTCTTTGACGCCTGTAAGTATACAAGGTGTAACATTTAGATGGGTCACTGTGGGTAAGTCTGAAACTATAGAGTGTGATACGTGACTTAGAAAAGTGTTGCACCGAATAACACGTCCTCGTAAGTTTACGAATACGAAACACTTAACAACGAATGCACGCCACCACGAAAAACTTAACGCCGTAGCAATGCGATCTCGAATAACTAAATCTCTAATTCACTTTTTTCGAAACACTTAATAACGAATGCACGCTACCTCGAAAAACTGAACACCGTAGCCATGTGATCTCGAATAACTAAACCTCTAGAAGTCTTCGGAAAAAGTCTTTATTCATATAACAATCAACTAAATAGAGAAAAAAGTCACAATTATGACTTTTTGTCAATCAACCAAATCAATCGTTTGTCCATGACAATACAATCAACCAAATCGAACAAAAAGAAACTAAAAAAAAACAGTTAACATTTAAAATAACACAAATATGCAAGAATATCTAAAAATGTGGTTAAGTCCATTGTTTCTTTTTTCTCCACGGGGACGTGTTATTCGGTGTAACACTTTTCTAAGTCACGTATCACACTCGAAACTATAAGACATACGAAGATTTGTTCTTAGGAACTATGTCATCGATTTTAGAAAAAATAAAAACTGCATTCACAGATTCAAAAAACACATTTTTGTATTCAGCTAGGTGACGATTGTAAACTGAGGCGTAAACGTGAGGAGGATGCTCCACCCTCTTTAACGTTGTTTTAAAAAAATGGTAGTAGGTACTTTCGAACACCTACTAAAATAAATAAAAGATATTAAAACAATGCATTTTATTGATTTAGACCTCATGTTTCATGGTAATATTTACTACTTAAGACCTACACAACTGATATCTAAATAGAAATACTTAGTGTGTTTGAAGTTTGAAGTTTTTTTTTTTCAAAATATCCCGGTTCGATTTCCGAGCTGAGTTCAAGGTTTTTGTCAAATCTGTGAATGCACTTTTTATTTTTACTAAAATCGATGACATGGTTTCTAAGAACAGATCTTCGTACCTATGTCTTATACTTGCAGACATTCCCATACTGACCCATTTGAATATTACCCCTGTACAGTGTAGATTTTAGATATAATTTTGGTAGATAATTAATAGTATAATGAAGTTAAGTAATGCCTACAAGTTAGAGATGGACAATGTTCATTGGACGTTATTAATCCAATAATTCTTGATAGAACATCAACTTCAACAAAGGGCTTTTTATTGTGTCATGTTTGTTTATAAATATAAGTAAGTAGCCATCTTTTTTTTTAAATTCCAGTAGTTTTTGTATTTCCAGTGGCGCCCGGCAGACTTTGACCACCTGTGTGGCATCTTCGGGGTTTGGTCGGGATGAGAATCCCGCGTCGTTGGGGTAGGGGTTTCTCCCGCGTCATTAAGTGAATCTGGTTGACACTTCTAGCCTGCTTCTGTAAGGACGGCGGGTGACTATCCCGCCGTCATAAAAAAAACTATCGTTATGTAGCTCTGGAATGTAAAACACCAATTCTTTGTCTTATGAAGCTTAATGAAGAATAATTGATCGTTCATGGGTAATTAACAGCGAAACAAATTATCGAGAAATTCCAGTTTTTGTTTTTATATTTAGCCAATAGCTATTTAATTTCCGTTCGTGATTATAGTAGAAAACAATGTAGGTATCATAATTGCCCCTCTTTCCTAATATGTGTATATTTGGTTAATTTGTGTACTTCTAAGTTTAATGACTTAACGTACTGGGTTTCATGTAAAGGGGGAATAATTCTTCGTTCTACATCGCAATGGGGAAGTGTTTATGGCTGGGTACTTACACCAGTACCATACTTATGTCTTTCATTAGTACTTAAGCCTTCAAATGTTCATGTAAGAACGTGCTTTTATTATAAGCGACGTGGTTGTTTTGCTAATTGGTAAATTACGTTTATGGTATTAGGTACATCTTATAAAATATAAACATGTGTTTTACAAAATAGTTCTGAACTGGAATTTCAGTTTGTTTAGTGAGATTTATACATAATACATAGAGAAGAAACCGAGAACCATGTAGACTCACAACCAGTTTACATAATGGGATAGCTACCTATATATTGGGATTGTGGTTTTGCAAACCTGATACAGTTGCCAATTAGTCAGCTTTAATCTGAGTGACTATCGATTAATTCCATAATGTAATGTATAATAACAAACAGGATATGGACAGGACATAATGTCGAAGTTTGTTAGGTATCATTCAGTTTCTATGCGTTGTTAGGTATTAGGTAGAGAGAAAGAAATTTCAGGGGAATGTTCTAACCAACTATACTATAAAGACCACAGAAAAAGACCTTTAATAAGAGTAGTTTAGGAATAGATCTGAGAGTCATTTACCGCAAATCTTCGGTCATAGGTAGTGTTAGTCTAGTGGTATTATAATATCATCATAGAACGTCTTTGAAGATAAGAATCAACAGTTCTACAGTGGGTATACTATAATATAACCACTGCTTACAGTAGTACCTAATACTCTTAAGAACTACAATGGTCAAACAATGAAACACATTTAATCTAAGTAACTTTATTTTCGTTTGGTTGGCAAGAAAGAAAGCACCACGCCCTCACAAAGGAACAAGAACACAAATTAATTAGAGAACGTTTCTTTTTACTGGTTGTGACGAATTTCGCTCAACATCACCAAGATAGTATAGTAAAAAGTACCTATACAACTCTCTCAATTTATTTTTGTTAATATCTGAACTTGCTCCCTATTATGTATGGGACTACTAACATTACTGGCAAAATGTGCGTGTGTAATTTATCTCTGCGTACCCCCTCGGGGATATAAGCGTAATTGTATGTAGGTAAAACTTTGAATTTAAGTTTTATTATAATCAAAACACAAAGCACAAGTTGGGGCTAGATGACGTACAAAAAAACCTAGCTTATGCCAGCGACTCAAGTGGCGTATTCTCGTTCTGAATTCGCATAGGAGACTAGTATTGGCACTAGTAGTGTCCCACTATCCGATTCAGGAAGTCTAATAATCTATGGTATCGGATTTCAGTAGATAAAGTTCGAAAATATTACAATTTTAATAACTAGATAATGTCATCATAACAATGTGCTACTGGGAATTTTTTGAAAAAACGTAGGATATAGTTATGATATATTACATATTTGAGCCATTTGGGGTTGAGACACTGGGGTCATGGGGTCCAATTGCTCGCCGCCTTTATAGAGACATCGCTAAACGCTTAATCGATGCTTCTCATGACCAAAAGGCTGGCTATTTTCGTGCCCAAAGAATAAGTATCGCCATCCAACGTGGCAACACAGCCAGCATTCTGGAAACCTTCCCAGTCGGCAATGACGCGGAGGATATTTTAAACGATATTTTGTAATGTATGTAATGTATAGGTGACATTTTGTATTAATATAGTTTTAGGAATGACATGATGGTAATTCAATAATATTGTAATAATTGTAGAATGTTAAAAAAAAAAAAATATTTGCATGCCGTGATCCATCCGGCGAAATATGACGTAACCTTAGACAGTTAACAAAACCCATGTCAACCGTGTTTCAAGTGAGTAAATATTTCATTTCATTTCATTTCATTTATATTTTCAGTATATAATTATTTATATTGTAATTCTTATTGTAAATAAATATTTTATACTGTTATGAAATCTCTATAAATTATTCAAAAAAGATCGCGTGTTTTCTTGTTAGTTGTACAAAAATTGTACACATAACTAGGTACTTACTTTCAAACTGTAGTAGTGTTATTTAGTACCACCTCATAAAAATACTTTTCTTTTCGGTTAGGTTTCCGTTTGTCTACTCTGTGGTGATGTTTTATAAAGTTAAGAAGGTATTTACTTACAGAATAAACTAAATAATTTAGTATATTGAAACTAATATTATGACGACAAACTATCGACAATGAGAGAAGCCAGAATTATTCGTATAAATAGGCTGAAAATTATACTTTAAGCCATTGAAATCCTGGCTTGGCAAAACTCGTACAGTCGACTTTAGCAACCACTTATTGAGTTATTTCGTAATGTTTATCCTTTATCCTGCCGTATTGATATTTCTATACTTTAACTATAAGGTGCTATTTGTTAAGTAAAAAAGAATGCAGGTTCCTTTGGATCATTGGCATCATTTCCGTGGTTCATCCGCACCGGCACACGGTGTCACTACTGATAGGCAGATGAGTGAGGCTAATTCAAACTGCCCGATAAACGAGAAACAGCCTTTTTTTTTTGTTCCGCGGCCGCTCTATCGTCCGTTGCCGGGCGTCTCTGGTTACAAGCAGAACGTATTTCCAGTGGCGCCCGGCGGGACGAGAAACAGCCTGCAATAGACTGCTTTCCGTAGGTATTGTTATATGTATAAGGTATTGTATAATGTACAAATGTACCTTTAGTCAGAGTCAGAAGAAATATTAGTTTACAATATATACATATTAAGCCTGAAGACTTTGAGTTAACTTCCTTCTAAGTTTATCTTTATTTTTCCGCCCCGTTCGCCGTCTCGTGCCAATTAATATTGCATTCTGAAGGAAGGGGTAAAAGTTGGAAAGGGTTTTGCTGTAAACGTACACGCCGATATTTTGCTCGACCAGGTTCTTGGGACAGGCCCTATTTGGGAGATGTAGTCGATATATACATATAGTTAAGTCAGAAACGAAATGTATTCCAGACTTGCGCTCTTTCTATTAATTAATGACTAGCTGATACCCACAGCTTCTCTAAGGTACGTGGTACCTTAGAGAAGCTGTTTTCTAGGATAAAAAGAAGTCTTAGTTAGATTCTATTAATTTGCAAAATCTGCTATCTGCCGGTGAAATAATAAACTAGTATTCTGACAGTGACTCAGGCTACGGACACTTTCGTTGTCTACGTTTTAGTGTTCAAAAAACATCAAATCCGAAATTTTACAAAAGATGACAGTGGGGACATAGCTCAGTGGCAGAGCAATCGACTGCAGATAGATAGGTCCCCGGTTCAAATCCGGGTGTCCCCTTAGAGATCGCAGGTTAATTTATTTTTTTTAGGTACCTACGTATTTTTAGGTACCTTCTTTTACACCTATGTGAAAAGAACTCAATACAAACATGTAGAAAGTAATTCTGACATGAGTTAACATTATGACGAAAGTTTTTTCAAAGGAAAAGTTTATCCAAGACATTCATAAATGTGAACTTTATACAGATACTTACTAGGAAGTCATGCGATTGTTCCATTCGTACGGTCGTCACGCGAAGTAGGAGGGAGACATGGTTTTTTTTTTTTTTTTTTTTTTTTTTCTTTTTTAATTCCGCGGCCTGAGGCCGCGGCCGCTCTAACGTCCGTTGCCGGGCGTCTCTGGTTACTAGAAGAGGGTATGTCCAGTGGCGCCCGGCGGACTTTGACCACCTCTGTGGTCTCTTCGGGTGTTGGGTCGGGACGAGAATCCCGCGTCGTTGGGGGAAGGGTTTTATCCCGCGTCAGTGAGTGAATCTGGTTGCGTGCTATGGGGCAAAGGCCCTGCAGCACGCAACCCTTCTAGCCTGCTTCTGTAAGGACGGCTGATGGCGATCCCGCCGTCCTCAGGCCCCGATCATGGAGGTCGATAGTCTTGGGCGTAGTCGCGGAGTCTGGGGCGCCCTGGCCGCCGACTACGGAACTCGGCGGGGAGGGTACGCTCCCTCTGCCTCCCGGCCGCCTCCTTCGCGAGCATGACTTGCTCGCAGAGGGAGACATGGTTGGAATAAAAACAAAAAATATAGTATCTATATTCTATTTTACCTAGAGTTGGTAAATGAGTTGATAATTACCTACCTAGTTTGTAAACAAACGTTCATAGTCTTGTTTTCTTCGTAAATAATTACTAGATTCCTTCTTTAGTTACTATAGTATATGAGCTATTTATCCACCCCCAAAAAACCTCACGACGAAAAAGTTGTACACTTGTGCCAAGTTTCGTGAAGATCGGATGTGGCTGCTAGCCTGGAACACACATAAAGACAGTCAGATGGACGAAAGCAAAATTTTCCAATCTCGCAATAAATAAATAAATAAATACTTTTGGACATTCTCATACGACGTCATCTAGCCCAAACTAAGCTATAAGCTTGTGCTATGGGATCTAGGAAACTGATAAACATACTTATATATTTCTAAATACATATATATAGAAAACTTTTTTTTTTTTTTTTCCATACTAAAATTTATTTACAATAAGAATTACAATATACAAAATAAACATAATTATAGACTAAAAATATTTACATTACAAAATATCGTTTAAAAAATCCTCCGCGTCATTGCCGACTGGGAAGGTTCCCAGAATGCTGGCTGTGTTGCCACGTTGGATGGCGATACTTATTCTTTGGGCCAGAAAATAGCCAGCCTTCTGGTCCTAAGAAGCATCAATTAGGCGTTTAGCAATGTCTCTATAAAGACGGCGAGCACTCGGACCCCATGACCCCAGTGTCTCAACCCCAAACGGCTCAAATATGTAATCACCTGCTAGGTTAGCATATTTACGCCGTTTAAGGCCTTCAGCCGATGCAGCAGCAGCGCTGGCACATCCGGATGTGCTTGGAAGGTGTGAAGGTGCTAAGGTGTCAACGCATGTAGCGTCCCACACCAAAGGCCTTCCCATCTTCCACGGTAGCAACGACGGTGGTTCACGTACGGCCGGAAGACCTGCAGTGGAAAGAGCCCTACGAATTATGTCGTTTAGAATAGTGTGCCGAGGTATACGACCTGCGCTTCTGCTACAAGAAAGGCCATGGTGTCCCAGATTATCGACGGCTACTCCACAGGTGCAATGATGCGGGAATACACAAGGTGTACCCAGCCGAAGGCAAGTGGCAATGCGGAAGGTTGTGTCGTCCAACATTGTACCGATGTTGGGCGATGGGAGCGCCTGGATCCATAACCCTGACTCCCATTCTCCAACAGCTAGTAGGCGTGCACGCTCTGAAATATTTACAGAAGTGTCAATTAGTGTATTAATTCTCAATTTACAGAGCGGTGAATCCCACAGTCGCTGTGAGCCTAGGCGTGAGGGCAGGTCAGTGTCGGGGCAAGACATCCTCCAAGCATTTATGGCATCGGTCTTGCATCGCACCTCGGAATCAATCAGTGTATTTGACAAAATTTTCCTGACTAATTCTTCGGTGCTATGGACCGACGACAGAAATGCTGGCAGACTGACATCTGTGACTCTACGAATACCTAGCCCGCCTAATCGAACTGGAAGAGACGCTTGGACCCAGGCCCGGTCATTAATATTTACATTTAAAATTCTACACAAAGAATTTTGTATTAAGTTGTCTAGTCTGCCCAAAATTTCTAAATTTTCCAAACTTGTCCTGAACGGAGGGCATGTGTAAATTTGGGTACGAAAAGACAAAAACGAAGAATAGTGAAAGCTGAATGAATACTGATATTACATAGACTATCAATAACCTGATCAAAATTTTGAATTTTTTCCTCGATAAAAGTGTAAAAGCCATCTTCTAAAATCGGGGACCCTAGGAAGTTTTGTCCAAAACTTTTATGTTGGGGGCCAAACAGTTGAATTTGGAGATTGTTGTTAATTTATCTGTGTTTTCAGATATAAAAATCTCACATTTATTCGGGTTCAGTTCTACGCCAACATAGGTTACATTTACGGGCAATCAGGACGAAACCAAGCAAATGATTGACGACCTACTGATGTGCCTCTTCACGCTCCGCTTAAAGAACCCAGGATTATATGTGGGAGGAAACACGTGCACAGGTAGGGCGTTCCAGGCCACTATCGTTCGGCAGAAAAACGAACGTTTAAAACGCTCGGTTCTCGCTAACATGCTGTCCACTGTGTGGGAGTGGCATCTCTGCCCGGCACGCGTTGTTCTGGATCGGAAGGAAGAGGGGGGATCAGATTGATGGACTCTTCAGAACACTCGCCGTGGTAAATACGGTAGAATGCGGCCAAGGAAGCTATTGTTCGGCGCTGAGCTAGCGGCTCAATGCTTCCCGTTACCTCCGGACAATCTATAATACGGATAGCCCGTCGCTGCATAGCGTCGAGAGCGTCCAGCAGATACTTCGCGGAGCCGTCCCAGAGGTGAGAGCAGTATTCGACGCAGGGTCTAATCTGCGTCTTGTACAGCAGACACCTCTGGTCCGGTGTAAAGAATCTCTTTACCTTATTCAGTATTCCTAGTTTCCGCGAAGCTAGCCCTATACATCTTTCGATGTAGTTTTTATTATTAAGCTCTCTACGAACGTATATGCCAAGGATGTCAAGGTTGTCCTTCAATAATGCATTTTGGAAGAAGGGGA